>CM061149.1:19102740-19217740 GCA_030710495.1 Labroides dimidiatus
GACGGGTGACGTTGCAGAGACTATGTCCATTAATTTTACAGTCTATGGTCACAGCTCTGGCTTCCGGCAAAAACGGGATGGCTGCAAATTAGCTACGACCGGACTGCAGCAGAACAGATCCAGTGTAAGTTGACACATTGACTTGAAAGGAAACCTATCTGATCTAGTGCTGTGACGGAGCGGAGCCAGACCAGAGACGCATCTGGTGTATTTTGAATCAGTGGCAGCATGGGCATGGAAGCACTTAATGAAAGACTGACTGACTCATGTGGTTACTTATTTTTTAATTCTTGGATATTCTATGGAAAAAAGGAGAAAAAAATGTTGTTTTTTAAAACAGCTTTTCATGTTATATAACAATCTTATTAACAAAATTTTTATTCCTGCTTGGGGCCTAGATGTTCACTAAGAGTTTGACAGGCAGAATCCAACAGTAGTATTTTAAATGTTGCAATGAACTGTTATCTTTCCTCAGAGTATCACACTACATTTCATAGATTATATGTAGGGATCTTGTTCTGTCAAACCATTCAGAGACAAAAACATCAGCAGTATCCCCCCCAACACACACACACATACACACACACACAGCATCTTTGAAAATGTCTCCGCTACTGCCAACAGATTAGACAACCTGCCCAAAATCTGTTTGTCTGTCAGATCACTGAAGGAGGATTACAACCTATCCAGGAGGTGCTGGTGGCTCTGAGGCAACAGTCAGATGAATAAAAGCCAAAATAGACAGAATGTTATATCACTGAGGCCCAACGCATGGGGAGGGGGAGGGGGGGTGTCTCTTTCTTTCTCTGAATTACGTGATCTCTTTCTCCCCCTCAGCCTCATCACCTCAGTATGTCTGAGTGTCTCTGTCTTTGCCTTTCTTTGTGTCTTTGTGCGATTCCCTGTGTAACTCCTGCCCTTTTGCTCAACCCTCTTTCTATCATATTTACTTGCTTTCTCTCTCTCTCTCTCAGAAGTGCTGCATGGAGGATAATGATGATGAAACAGAGGTGAAGAGGCGAGGAAGAGGCCATGTGTAATCATGTTGAAACA
The DNA here is from genome assembly GCA_030710495.1 of Labroides dimidiatus. Classification (NCBI taxonomy): domain Eukaryota; kingdom Metazoa; phylum Chordata; class Actinopteri; order Labriformes; family Labridae; genus Labroides; species Labroides dimidiatus. The sequence goes on from CM061149.1 coordinate 19,103,794, forward strand.
GCTCTTGCACACATGCCTCAGAGTGGCCTTCTCAGCTGCAGAGAACCACACACACAGACACACACATCTTTCCACATTATACATATTACATAACATGTTGAAGACAAAGTATTTGTAATTCAGCGATCAAATATATATTCTTTAATTTATTTTGATGCATCTGTCTGAAGCCCTCAATCATTTATGTCCGTTTATCTTTTTTCCAATACAAACATTGAAGAGGTCATAAAATATTTAAGTTGTTTTCTGAGCGTTCTTCCTCTTCCATCCATCAGTTTGCTCAGGGGCACACCTTTGCAGTCAGGTTAATTGGATGTAAATGGCTTGGGACATGTTAAGGCTCTTTGCTCCTTACATAAGACAATCAACCTGCTTGAGAGTTGTCGTGCAGAGATTCTCCACCTGAGAGAACATGTCGCCTCTCCACCTAACCTCAACAACAGACAACAACATCAATACCAGATGCTGCTGCTAAAGATTTTTGAGCCCTGGTTCTCTCCTGTTTCTCCTTGTTGCAACCTTTCTTCAGGAAATACCTTTGGCACTTTTCTCCCAATGTTTTGCCAGCACACAGAGGTTAATAGGATTTGGGAAAACAATACAGTATGTCCAGGATTCCAACAGCTTTTATCCAAATAATGACAAATGACATTTGATCCATAAAAGTTACCTCCTGGTCACAGCTTTTTGCATACATCTGTGAATTTAAATGTTGACCATTTTTAGTTTTTCTTCTCTCATCTGTTTTGCCAGCTGATAAATGATCATTTGATGATTCTTGCTCTTTACCCTTGAGTACACAGTTTGAAGGCACAACTTTATGCTCTGTTGCAGGGATGGGGTTAGGTGATTGACCCTGACCTTGGTGAGTAAAGAGTGAGAGACAGGAAGTGATCCCTCAACACACCCCTCCCGTCAATTTGCTTATTGAAGTGAACCATCTTGTATTCATGTTCTCTTACCGCTGCATTAACTGTTCAGTGCGGCTGGTTGCTATGGTTGCTTTCTGCCCTGTCTTTCTTTGGTTCCTTATAAGGTACGTCAACATTAAGTCATATACACACACAGATCACCAGTTGCGTTTACTAAGTATTGATAAAAACGCTGGTATATCAGCAAAGATGCAAAAATAGGCACTCAATGAGCACCCTTGAGTTCAAATACTTTTTCTTCCATATCTATAAAACCTATAGGATGTCAGCGTAACTTTGGGATTGCTTTGGGACAGTTGGGTATGTTTGCAGTTTCCTCCTCTTGCACAATTTATTAAAAAATAAATCTTAAAAAATAAAATGAACCTTTCTCTCTGGAGCATCTGATGATATTGGCTTATCTAAGAACAGGGTCACACTCTGAAGCTGAAAAGTGAGTAAGTTTCAGGCAACACTAATTTGAATGCCAAAAACATTGAATATCATCTTTTCATTATATCAATATTTCAAATAATTTGGTTAAAGAGGCTGTGAGGATTACCTGTTTGATTTGGATTGCAGCAACACCTTTTGGCTGGAATCGCTCACACTGACATGATGACATGACTCTTAACAGGGTGTGTGTTTGTTTAGGAAATGAATGGAGATAAGATTGTCTTTTTAACACTTCTTTTCTTGGTTCAAGACAACTTTTTACTGAATAGAAGACAACGTGGTAGGGTATTTATCAACAGTTATGCAGCGCTGTTGTTTGAAACATGAAAACAAGCAAAACTTGTAAGTTTGTACTGTAATTTAGTAGCCGGCTATTTTAGTGCTTCTCGCAGCCCGGTGCTCTGAGATGTATCCATGGGCTAACATGAAACATTAGCAAATCCTTATATCTTGCTCATCTGCAAAGCAGAGCTAATGTAACCTCACTCTTCATTTTATTGACAGACTCTCAAGTTTGAACAGATCACTGCAGAATAACTGCTGCATGAGGATCGGAATGAACATTATCACAAACAGTTTAGCTTATGTTTTAGCCTTTAGCTCATGCAATCTTTCTTCCGTTTAGCTTTCTTCTGTACTGACATCCTAATTTCTGTCTGACAGTTCAGCTGCAGTGTCCACCATCACTACTAAATAAATCACATAAATAGTTTTCAGCAGAGAAAAACACAGAGTTCTCTTCTCACTGCTAAACTTTGTCAGCTGGTGTGGTGTTTTCATAGAGACTTCGACTGTTCTTTTAACTGCCCTACAACATAATCATGTGAATTTTATTAACAAAAATAAAACCAGAAAGTGTGAAAAAAGGTCACTTACTGTCTCACCTTGTTCAGTAAAGGTTTTTCTTCTCTACAACATTGTTTCCTTTTCAAGTTTAACTACAGTCAGCTTGTCTGGTCTTCAAACACTGGGTGTAAGCTTTAGGTACTGTTCTGGAGTAAATAGGTCTGAGCAGCAGGGTCCTTTTACATTTGATACTCTAAACCTCCATCCATCCATCCATCCATCCATCCATGGTGACATTGAACAGCTGAGCCAATACGTCCATTTCCAAATGACAAACCTAATGAACTGAAGAGAAGGATGCAGAGAGTGGACTCAAGTCAAAGGAAGCCAGCGTCAGTCAATATCGGCACCAAAGACATTAGCAAAGACATTTACCCTTCACTTCTCCTTCCTTCTCCCCCTCCTCCACTCCATATCTCCCCCTTTCCTTATTCTCTCAAACGTTCCAAGTCACCTCCCTCAATTTCTTCTCTCCACTTCTCTCCTCTCCTTTACTTCCCCTCGAGAGTGATGCTGTTTTCCCCTCAGACACCCTTTTCACTTCCTGTACCTCTTCCTGTCCACTGCTTTGTGCCACTTTATTATCCTCCCTTTTTTATTTCAGCCATTCCCCTGCTTTTTAAGACAGTTTGGTTTCAGATAGATAGATGGATGGATGGATGGATGGATGGATGGATGGATGGGTGGGTGGGTGGATGGATGGATGGATGGATGGATGGATGGATGGATGGATGGATGGATGGATGGATGGATGGATGGATGGATAGATAGATAGATAGATAGATAGATAGATAGATAGATAGATAGATAGATAGATAGATAGATAGATAGATAGATAGATAGATTTCTCTTTTGCCTTTGCCCACCTGTGGTGTGTATTAATTGTCTGATGGGGGTCAGTGAGGTGGAACAGCTTTGGTATTTGCAGACCTGCTGGGCTGTGAAGTCTCTCTGCACATGCATACGCCTCATATCCATTTAAATAGATTTAAATAAATGACCTTACACTGTGGCTAGATTGGACCTGTGCAGTGACAGAAGGACAGACAGACAGACAGACGAATGGACAAAGAGAAAGATAGGTGCTCAAGATAGAAGCTAAAATGCCGTTAAATGAAGTTTTTCCTCCCATTTCCATAAAGCATGGGAATGCAATGATTGATGGCTTGGTTGTGGGAAGGCGAGGCGTCGGGGCCCAGCGCTGATAGATGGATAGATGATGTGTGCAGCGAGGGGGAACAGAAGGAGATTCCATTTCAGATCTGCACTCATCTGATTCACGCAACATGCTGGTGCTCTAATATGTAGATTGTGTTTAGCCTTTATCTTTGGAGGGCTATGAGAGCATTCAAATACACCCAGGCCCTTTCAGCTATGACTAATTGTGTGCATGATTTGAAGAATTCTCATTTGTATAAATAATTTGCCACTTTTCACTGGGCTGCTGAATCTTTGTCAAAGTCATTGCTTGTCATGATTTTAGGACACCATGTATTTATCAGTTAAATTACAACAGCTCGGTGTTGAACTTTAATCTTTTAGTGTGACAACAGCAACATTACAAACATATAGTGTGTTTTAAGTCTGATATCTTTGCTGTAAACATATTTACTAAGTGACTTTCCTCTTTGTCAACATAAAAACAGATGTTGATGTTTACGTGTCACTTGGAGACTGAATGCCCCTCTCTGGGGCACAGCGGCAACAAACCCTCAGGTCCAAACAGCTGCCTAAATTTTCACCTCAAAAACACCCAAAGATGGGTCAGATTAACATCATTAAAACACATGTATATGTACAGTATATGTGTAAAATTGAAGGATATATGTTGGATATATTGAAGGATGTGTTACTTGGCTTAGAGGGTTGTTGGGATGAGTGCCTTCCACTGGTTGGTCACATGCATGATATCTTGGGTATTTTGCTTTAAGGGCTGTGCAACCTTAACAGCAGAAACAATCTTAAATATACAAGGATTTCAGCCATGTCTGTTCAGAATTACAAAAATCTAATAATCCTATATGCGCGTCTAAAGACAAATTGAGACAAAAATTGAGGTTGACAGACATATTTCTGTGGACTTTCTACTGTATAGGTCAATGAGGCTCCATTTCTGGTTTTACATAATAAAATCAAGGGAAACATTTTAAATGTTGAACATAATGTCTTAGATACTCTCATACATCATCTCCTGTTTTTATTAGGCCTTTATTAGTGCTATCTTCATACCTACTTGGGGTACTCCACGCTTTTAGGGGTTTTCAAAGTTCAGTTTAACTCATCATAAGGAGTCATTTCATATTTTAAAGGTAATTTCAATTAAGCGAGAAGAGCTAAAGCAACTATATAAGAAACCTAACCTCTAACACAAAATTCACCTGTAGGCACTGGAACAACTGGTTAAGGAAGCAAATTATTTGGTCTATATTTGGTCTGAAATGCTGGTTATATGTTGTATAAAAGCTGATAACACAGCGATCCACCCCTATCAGAGGCTTTGGCTCCAGTTAATGGCTACTGCCGTAATGTTATAATGCTCTACTACCTGGATGTAAACAAGTATATATGACAGGCAATATAAATGAAGTTTTAAGCAATGTGTAACCAGCACAGGCATGTGGAAATTAAGCTGCAAAAAGAACCAAACTTACTGGTGGTGCTAGCTCTGAAAGCACTACACCAGACTGTGTAAAATGTCAACCTCCACAATAGACTGCATGCAGAAATACCTTGACATATCTATAAAGCTGCCCATCTCAAAGCTTTTTATCTCCTCACTCTGTTCATTTATTCATCATTCTACTTCTTTCCCTGGGAGGGACACACGGCTGGTGGAGGTCTAAACGCCCTGGAGCGGACGAAGGGATTTCAGGTGTCAGGTGGGGGGGTGGGAGTGGGGGTAGAGACAGAGAGGGCTGTGAATAATAGATCAGAGAGGGGAGGAGAGAATATGGGAGGTATAAATGGGAGAGATGGAAAGAAAGAGAAACAGATATAAAGAGGGTGTCAAAAGGACAGAGAATCAGATAGGGGGGATGCTTGAGGGATGCATGCCAGTGTGAAAGGGGACAGATGTAAGATTGACAGTTTTTATCCTTGAGGGCAACAGAGACAGGAAAACACATATCTATAAAAGTCCTGCATCTGTCCATCTATCTGTCCATCTGTTCCTCCCACATCCCGTGTCTTCCCGCCTCCGGTGTGGTCAGCAGCTGTTGCATAAGACAGCAATTCATCTTTTATTGAGATGGCAGGCTTCCATAAATATGTCTACCTTGTTCTCAGGAGTTTAAAAGCTCAACCTGTAGTCCAGCTAAGAATAAACAGAGGATACCCACAACAACAACAACAACAACAAGAGATCACAATATGCTGTGGGAACATACAGCAAATTGCCTCTGTTTATTTTTAATGGCTTCTCAAGGACTAAAAGGAATTTTGATGATGGTGGTGATGATGAGTTGTATTTAACATTTAACATCTTTAACTCTTTTTTCTCTCTACTAACAAAATGAAACATGACCTGAGACTGACTGATTTAAAGTCACAGAATCAAAATCGTGCTATAAGACACCAGTTTCTCCTTATAATCCCTTTTCAGATGTGATGCTGAATATGAGTTATTAATTTTATTTTTTACATCAGAACTGTCCAAGGTGAACCAGTATGATCAGGCAATACAATTTACAGGAGAAAAAAATTGCCTAGGATTATGTGGGATAATGAGAATAAAAATCACTCACAGATTTTATTTTTAAAATACGTGAAAATCCAAAATACGACTTGCAGTAACTTGAGTTACGTCTTATGGTGTTTAATTACACATAGACACTTTAACTTTTCCAACTTTAATTTTAAGTTATTCAAAGGAAAAAATACACAAAGCTGAAAATTGACAATAACTTTTAGTAATGTTATTTCTGCAGTATATATATTTTTTCTTTTCTTTTTTTTTACTGTGGTACAAATAGTGAAAGTTTTAATTAAAATTAGATTTATTCAGGCTGAGAACTCAACAGTGCTTGGGCTGCTTCAGTAGGGACTCAGGCTTCTGATCTTACCGACTGGCCTACATGGAAACCCTGTGTGACAGAACTTTTTCTTCAAAACAAATACTTTTTACAGAGCCTAAATTTATCAATACACAACCTCAGAATGAGCCAAGAACTCAAGCTCAAGTTTTATAGGTTAAGGTTTCTTTCTATGTGTAACTTTGGTCTCATATTACTGTACAAACATTTCCTCGATTGTCCTGTCTTGTACTTTTATTCACCACGACACCTCATGTCAAGCTGTGAAATCAAATTGCAATACAATATGAGCAAAAAGAGAGAAAAGTGAAGTCTTGATTCTTACCTGAGCAGATCAATTTCATCAGCATGAACCCCTGTTCACAGTGTTTCCTATTGGCACATCTCAACAGGCAGGAAGCCAACTTCAACTGGTCCCTAGCACACAGAGCTGCTGGATGTTATACTACAAGACAGAGACGGAGGGAGAGAGAGAGAGAGAGAGAGAGACAGAGAGAGAGAGAGAGAGAGAGAGAGAGAGAGAGAGAGAGAGAGAGAGAGAGAGAGAGAGAGTATGTTAGTGAGACAGGAATGTGTGGAGCAGGACAACAGAAAGGGACAAACAACAAAGCAGCAGGTAGATGTAGGAGAGAAATAAATGAAGAGAGAGAGAGGCTGGGTTTTTTTCACAGAGAGAGAGAGAAGGGGGGGGGTCTGATGTGGATGTGCAAGTCCCAACCTCCAAGACCGGCTGTTTATCAAGCCCCAGGCAAAGTGTGTGTGTGTGTGTGTGTGTGTGTGTGTGTGTGTGTGTGTGTGTGTGTGTGTGTGTGTGTGTGTGTGGCAGTCAAGTGACCACCCACGCCACCCTGTGAGTGAATATGTGTGCGTGCGTGTTCATTGCTCCTTTCCAGAACATGACCACGAGGTTCAAATGTTCCAATCAATACCTGACCCCCCGCTGCCCCCCACCACACACACACACACACACACACACACACACACACACACACACACACACACACACACACACACAGAGAGAGAGAGAGGGAGAGAGAGAGAGAGAGAGAGATACACTCCAGTAAAGCAGGGAAATACTACTACAACATCACATTTACAACTCTGGTATAAATCTGGTTGTTGTTGTTGTCGTTCATGTTGATGTCTTGACATATCATTTATTTATTTATTAACTGTATCATCTTTTGTACCATGGACTGGTTGACAGCAAAACTGAATTGCCCTTCTGGGACTGGTAAAATATTCTGAATCTATATCTGAATTAATAGTTTTCTTTTTGAGTGATGATTTCATTTCTTTTCAACCAATGTTGCAACCCACTGTTGTCTCTAATCAGGTTGCCATAACGTTCCAGAAAAGGTTGGAAAGGTCGGATTGTTGGTAATGGATGGTTTAAGAACCGGTTAATGTACTTAGCGTTGCTCATTTGTGGTTGAATGTAAAATTATGCTTGATCTTCTCTCAAAAACTAAAAACATACAGTACATGTAAAGCACAGACCCAAGGAGATGATGAAGCAAAAATTTAGATAGCATAGATTTTTAACAGCCGTGGTTTATGTTCTGCACTTCATTTTTACGTCTCTGTGGGTTTATTGAGCAAACAGGACAGAGGATAGAGTGGGAAAGACTGGGAATGACATGCAGTAAGGTGCTGCACATTGGGACCACACTGCAGCCACTGACCTCATGGACTCGACTATAACCTTTTTCATGGGGTGCATGACTTAATCAGGAGGCCAAACTGCCCCCCATCTGTGCTTTAATTAACCACAACTTATCTAAATAACTTTGTGACGCTGTGGTGGGAGCGGTAATTCAGCTCATAGGCAGGTTTTTATCCAACTTGGTTTAGCATGTGGATTAGTTACCTAGTAGTTACTAAGATATTTAGTTTTTTCCCTTATGCTGGACAGCACTTGAAGCAGTTGATTCAACAAATTATTGATGTTTGTGTTATCGCATTTTTTGTAATGATTGTCTTAAGTTGTATCTAAGCTTAAGCCCAGAGACTCGCCACCAGCAACCATGGTTTTAGCTCCTGTTAATGGCTACTGCCTAAATGCTATGCTCTACTACCCTGATGTAAACCAGCTTAGCAGGCAGATAACATTTTACAGTCTAGTATGATTTGGCATTACTTTTGTCTAAAAAATGGACATAAAGCTGCATGTAGGCTGTGTCAGGTTAAAGGCATAATGTATAACCTGCACAGGTACAGGAAAGCTAACCTGCAAGGAGCACTGGTGGCACTGGTGACCTGAGTTTGAATGTCACTGGTCTCTTTTTTTTTTTTTTTTTTTTTTTTTGTGGTAATACATTACCACTTATAGTTTGACATGATCTGACCCAAAACATTGACACAAGAAAGTCTTTTTTTTGGTAAGATGTCATTTACAGGATTATTGTATTTGCTTTCAACTGTCATCACTTTGTGTTCGTGTGCGTGTGTGTGTGCGTGTGTGTCCGTGTGTGTGCGTGTGTGTATGAAGCTGTGCATGTGAGTCATATGGACCTAGGATGCATTTTGCCTTGTGTTACATAAGTGTCCCTGCTCACACAGACAGATATTACAGACAATGCACTCTGGCAGCTCGACTCAGCTATCTCTTTTCTCTCCTCACTCACTCACACACACACACACACACACACACACACACACACACACACACACACACACACACACACACACACACACACACACACACAGAAGGCTCTTCTCGCCCAAGTCTGGGCTGAAGTGTGTGTGTGTGACACAGAGTGAGAGAAAGGGAAAAAGTCACAACATTCGTGACAAGTCCAACTCAACTCCAGAATGCAAGAGAAACTGAAACTGCTCAGGAACAAGAGCAGGAGAAGAAAACCTGATGCCTTCTACAGCTAAAGGAACCAAAAAAAAAGAATAAACATCGTCACTTTTAACTTGCAGCTCAAGCATTTTTTTCAGGCACTATCTCTTTGAAAATGTATTGAACTGAAGAAAACCTGACTGGATGGTCTCTACAGCTTGAAATATTGTTTTCTGAACTTTCTGGTTTCTGATCTCAGTGCCCTAACAACATGAAAATAATACACAAATTAATTTTTATTTATTATTTATTTTCTTGGATGGAACGTTAAAAGGTTAAAAATTAAATTGACTTCATAATGATTATATCTACATAGGAAAAGTTAAAGGGTTAAAAGGAGAAGTAAATAATGACCTGTACCTCATAGGAACATCTCAGTAATACTAAAATGACAACACATTCTGGTTCTTCACAGTGATTTAAAAAGATAAATGCATCACATTTTTTTTTATTTTCAATTTCATTTGTCTTTAAGTTTTGAAGAGATTTATAATTGTGTCTTATCCCTGATCCCTGGAGAAAAGAACTACCATCCAAGATTATTGATTAAAAAAACACTTTCAAAACCTTTTTTAAAGTCAAGAAATGCACATTTCTATTAAATTCCATGAAGAAAAAAGAGAGTGCTCAGATAGATTGCAATACAGTTTCTAAAGGGAATGATGTCATTTCCCTGCACACTGGCGTTGCTCGTTGTTGCCAACGGCAGGCTGCTGCCAATTTCTGAAAATCACGTTGAACTGTCCTCTGAGAGAGAGATTGTTTAAAGATAAAAGGACTCTGAAAATTCAAACTGGACAGGAGGAGAGAGTAGAAGCTGAGCATCTTTTAGATTTCCAATGCAGTCATGGAAAATCAGGGGGGAATTAGAGAAAAAACTCTCATGTAGATATGGTATTAGAGTGTTACATTATACATTCAAACACATCTTAAGCAGGAAGAGGGGATGAGAAGAGATGACAGCTTACATCCTGTTTTCCATCAGCAGTTGATGTTGACTTCAGTTACTTTAGTCTGTTAGTAATTTTGGTCCCTGTAACCAAACCAGTGTTTAACCTGAGTGGTGTTTAAAATCATTTGCGCGATTTGCATCATGATTGAAATGTTTTTGCAGATTCTTAATCAGCTGTTTTTACCACAACATTATCATTATTATCAACACATTCATGTCCTGCCCTCTGATGTCCCATCAACTCCCACACCACCATGGAGGGAGAAAGTCACCCATATATGTGCTAGAATTAAGACAGCACAGAAGTTGATCTGACCCAGCCTTTGGATAGAGGAATCACCCTTTTTGCAGGATTAAACGATCAGCCCATCTTGCTAGGCTGAAACAACCCAGCAAGTTAAAGACAGGTCCAGTCAGGGAAAGCTAAACTAAGGACTCGGGTATTGCCTGCAGCTATAACAGCACTCCATCATTTCTCCATCTTACTTTCTGGTATTCCCCTCCCGCTTATTCTCTCTTTCTCTTTTTGTCCCTCACTCCCTCTTCTCATCCATCTCCTCCCTGCTCTCTCTGACAGTCTATTTGGCCCACACAGCCCTGTCATCCATTCAACCTGTCAGTCCTGGCAATGGCGACAATCACACACTGACTAGCTTTGTAGCTGAGCAGGCAGGACCTGCGGTAGGAGCGTTCGTGCCATCGCTGAGAGCCTTTGGGATCATTTCCCGTGACAGCCGGGTCACAGAGGCGACCCCACAGTGAGAGGGTTGGAGGGTCAGTCCTCCCGGAACAGAGAGATCATCCCTTGTTAGGAAGTCTTTACGCAATCTCAATTTACTCCACTGTAATTGGGTTATATAAAGATATATACAATGTTTTTTCTTCTCTTTCAAGATTACTATTAGAAGCACAGTCAAAGACGTTTTCTTCATGGGATGGGGGGCCTAAAACAGAGGAGGAAACAAATGACAAGTTGCTACAAAGCCATTTTACCAGTATATCAATTATTTTCACTTGTTTCACAAATTTCAACTCTCTGCATCAAGCAGTAATATTTGACTATTTTCAACTTAAAACTGTATTCAAGTAGTATAAAACAAAAAGGACAAGTAAAAAAATCTAACAAACCTAATAATCCCAACGTCAACAAAAGAAACTCCTCACACTATAAGATTTAACACTGATGGAAAAACAGCTCATTACTTCGCTTTAAACTACTAAACTACCTCTAAGAGTCATATATCTCGTCTTTGCTCGTTGAACTTGCTCCAGGCTGAAGAGAGTGTAAGTGTCAGACTAAAGTCAAAGGGCTTTTGTGTAGTCCTGACCTTCATAGCTGAGTGAATAGAGAAAGCCACTTAGATAACATGAGGACGAGCTTCAATATCCTTTGGGGAACCGAGCATCAAGGCTGTGTGCTGCTTTGCTACTGTGAGGCTCTTTAGATCAAACTGTCAACCTCTGTCACAGAAAAGTCACATGTGTTACACTGGAAAAACTGGCTTTTAGCAACACCACAGGGGATCCATCAAGGGAATTTCATGTTTTGGGGGGGTTTATTTGTATTGTTTTATTTTGCTGTTCATGTTCTCTGTTTTTATCCTGACCCGTTCGTTTTTGTTACGTCACCTGCACCTGTTTGAATCTCCACCTTTTCATACGCTGAAATAACTTTTATATAACTCCACATGCATGGTGATCTGAGAGGTAGCCGGTGGTAACATTTGGCCAGTGTTCCTCTCTGCACTGTAACTGTTGCTGTTACTGTAGGGTTGTAAAGCTTCTGTACTTCACTGCTGAAACAACAGAGTTAGAGTGTGTGGGAGGAGAAGCCTGGGAGGGAAGCTGGGCCAGAAAGGGAGAGATGAGCTGATCCAAAAATCACTACAACACGCCTACAATGTGTTCCTATCAGGACCTACTGTGTTTGTTGTAATCTAAAGTTCTGATGAATTATGATGCATATAAAATTTAAAGCGTTTTGTTCAATTTTCTATCTAAATAAGTGGTAAAATGTCTCTGAGCTTGAGCTTAAATCTCCAGTCAAATTTCCCATCAAACGACAGGTTGTTGATGAGTTTGGTTGGGGTAACAGTGATCGTTCCAGCTCATTCAAGCCTCCTCTGACCTCTTATGCCCTGCATGCATCTCCATCTGTTCTGTTTCTACGCACATTTATACTACAAACACTTTTCTGCTGCTACTTATTCAGTTAGTTCCAGGGAAAGAGGCTGTAAATTAGTATAGAGCAACTTTAAGCGAATGTTCAAATAACTAAATCTCAAAACTGGGATTTGAAACAGAAAAAAATGATAACTTAATCAGGCTGCAGATTCCCTCTTGTCAGTGTAATATCACTTGGACTGCTTCATTTATTTGTAAGAAGCACTTTCATGTTTTAACTATTTTATTCATAATTTAGCAGTCTGTAAACTCGCTTTTAATTATCAGACAAGATAAACAATAACTTCACCATGCTGAGCAGATGATAATGAGTAAAAAGTAAAAACTCACATCAGACAAATATGTCTGAGTTTGAATTGTGCCAAGTAGAAAATAAAACATTAACCATGTTGTAAAAATGTGACCGAGTCACTGAAAAACAACAATTTAATAAATGCATCACTGGATTAATTTAACTTGCATTTTCACGTGTTCCAGCAATCTTTTTAGTGCACCTATTGGATGGTTACATAATAGTAGTCTGACTGTAGGAGGTAAAAAAAAAATACTACAAAATCAAGTAAGCGTAGATGTCAAGTCACATGATCTAAACTACAACCTAACGTCAAAGATATTATCTTGCTTTGAAGATCGTTTAAAAGGTTAGGCTACTTGTAGTTTAAATCTTGAGAGAATGAGAGAGAGAGAGAGAGAGAGAGAGAGAAAGAGAGAAAGCGGGGGTGACAGAAAGACAGAGAGATAGAGAGAGTGATAGTCTGCTTACCTGCAAAAATGTAGAAACATGTCCAGAAGCAAGCAGGGGTCTTTTCATCTGCTCCTTATTGTCGCTTCACATCTCTGTCAACAGCAGCAGCAACATCCCCGTGTGATTACCCAGTCCGTAGGTCTCTCTCTCTCTCTCTCTCTCTCTCTCTCTCTCTCTCTCTCTCTCTCTCTCTCTCTCTCTCTCTCTCTCTCTCTCTCTCTCGGGACTTGGCCCACCTCCTCAGAATAGCGCTTCGTTAAACTCTCGGTGATACCCGAGATTTACCCACACGGTGATCAACACTGAGCACACACGCGCTCCGATCGTCCGAGCATCTTCCTCCGAGCGATCAAGTCCTTACCGCATCATCATCATCATCATCAGCACCATCATCATTACTGTCATAATCCTCCAGCCCGCGGAGCTTTACTCTTCTCCTTTCTCTAGAAAAATCCTTCTGTCGATAGCATCATCATCATCATCAATAGCTTTCAACTGCTGTTATCTCCGGCATCCCCTCCTCCACCTCCTCTTCTTCGTGTGACTGCGTCCTCACGGTTGCCTCACCGTGTCTCTGTCCCGTGGCTCGTCCCGTGGTTCGGCTCTGCAGCCCAGTAAGTGTGTCATGCTTGGGGAGAGGAGCGTTTCATCCCAAGCAGCCATATGCCAAGAGTGAGACAGCCAGCCAGGAAATCCCTGAACAAAACATGGTGCATTGACGATTAGCGAAACGTGTTAGTTTGCAGAAATCAACTCAAAATATTTTAGACATAACAATATTAAAAAAAAAAAAAAAACAGTAAATAGTCTAAAACGACAAAATCCAACAAATGCCTCAAATATACGAAACGACAATGTAAAGTTTTCCTCTTATGAAACAGTAGCCACCTTTAAAGTGCTACAGATTCATGACTGCAAAGCTAACAAATTTAGAAAAAAAAATTTAAAAACAATCATCATACAGTAATACTACTATACAAAAAATATTTGTTTTATTTATTTAGGCCAATTATTAAATAAAATAAACTCAAACTACAGACTATGTGCTAATCCAAAATGTACGAATCTGCTTCACTTCAGAGTCACTGCAAATGTAAGCTGTCCAACAGTGTTTCATAACCACAACAAACATCCCCATCACTTGTTAGAATCAAACACAGAAACAATCATTTATTTGCATCCATCCATGAAAATGATACTGCACGTCTTGCTAGCTTCCTACTTCAGCTAGCTGTTGCAAATGTTAGCATTAGGCAACACTGGCACATAAGAGAAGTAACTTGCAGCAAGCAAGTTGTATGAGACAAGTTCTAGTTGTTTATTTATACTTCAATATCATAGTAAATATTTGTTCCTTTATATTGTTTTCAACATACATATAGAATGACATAATAATTTCAGTAACTGTCACTTTAAGAATGCAGCTGTATTGGGAGTGTGGCTTTGATGCTGTGACACAGGTCATTTGAAAATCTTTACCTGCTGTGGAGTCACGTGGTTTTCATACTGTGCTCGTGTCCGTGTTTTACGTGTATTTTTTGTGCACCTGAGTTGATGTCATCCATTTAATCACAAAGTTGTGGAGTGGATGACTGGACACGGAGACACATGTATACCTGGACTATCAGCCAGCAAAACAGTTTAGACTCTTACACAAGTCTTACTTAATCAGTCAATCAAGTCTTTATTTATATAGTGCCAATTCATAACAAATGTTGGAAAAACTCTCATCCTGGAAGGACAAAAACTTTACTGATAGATGTCAATCAACACCAATGCAAACATCACTGCACATCATAGGTTATTACTGCTCATCACACAATATACCATCTAATATTTAGGATATAATATAACAAAATAAAATACACTGTACACTTAATACACTTAATCTGACAGCCCTTATTTTAGTACTCTTCTGTATCCTCTATCTGTTAGCATCCTAACTTCTGATATTAGCAGTTTGTGATTCTGGAAACCACATCATCCACTCTCGCTCCACTCCGTACAAAAGGAAATGCCCCATAACCAGCTCATCAACACAGGCATATTTTATTTACCCATACTTTATTTTTTACATGAAGCACTTCTAGATAATAGGAATCAAAACCCTTTATGAGGTAATGACCAAAACCAACGTGCAATGCAGGCAGCAAAGGGAACAGTCATCTATTTGACTGTCAACTTAAAGGGGGTGTGAGTATTATTATTATTATTATTATTATTATTATTATTATTATTATTATTATTATTATTTTAATGGACTGCAGCAACACCTTTGGCTGGAATCGCTAACACACTGTCGTGATGACATGCCTCTTCAAGGTGTACACCAACTACAACCTCCCTGTTCTTTTTTCCTTTTTCTTATTGCTGGTCCAGCTCCAGTGTCCACATTAACTACAAAATAAATACAAGAAATTATCTTCTAAAAGAAAAAGCCGAGAGAGTCTGTCAAAGTTCTCACTTTGACAACTCACTTCTTTTTGTGTGTTAAAAAAAAAAACATAAATAAAACTGTACATAGTTTAGGCTGCATGGTTGAGCAACAGTTAGCGCAGCAGCCTCACAGCAATAAGGTCACCAAGGTTCGAATCCCAGTCTGCCAAGTGGGCCTTCACTGTAGAGTCTGCATCTTCTCTCTATGCATGCGTGGGTTCTTTCCAGGTACTCCAGGTTCATGCTCATCAGGTTATTTGTTGATTCTATATTGCCTGTAGGTGTGCACGTAAAAGGTTGTCTCTATGTGTCAGCCCTGTGACTGACTGGTGACCAGTCCAGGGTGCAAGAGCAATGATCTGGTAAGAAAATATTAAAGTCACAGTATCTTTAAATGTTTTATTGTTAAATTTAGCAAAACACAGAAATGAAAAATGTCTTAACAGCTAATGTTTCAACTGACATTTGTTGAAACATGTCTTGGTGTGCTGATTTTGAGGCTTCATTTTATGGCCAAAAGTGGGTTTTTTTATGTTTTTTTTTTTTTTTCAAAAGTCCAAAATTCTGCTCAGTTTAATTGGTTTATTCATCACTTACAGCCTCCTGTGGAGCCCACATGCCCACACTCATGTCAGCAACAAGAGAGTGACTGGGGGAGGTAAATTCACTGATTACAACAGTTATTTTCAATCACAGTAAGTGAATCAGCAGGCTACAATTTAGTTTTTATCAGCAACAGCCATCCTGTAAATTGGTTTACTCACATTTGCTTGAAAACACAGCTGGTCTTGATTCTAATGTGTGAAGGAGGCTGTACAACAGTGTCTGTTAACTTTACCTGCACAGGTGCAGAGTCACAGCATCACTTTACAAAACAATGGTCTTCTGTTTGTTAAATTACAAAAAAAGCTTAGGGAAATATGTTTTTGCGTAACTTGGGTAATATTGTATCATTCCCCTCATCCCCATTAAAGTATCTGCGTACTCTTAACCCCCAATTGCACCATGACATTTGATCAATACTGACTGATGAGTCAAAAATAAATAAGCATGCATTTGAAAGGGACATCCTGCTGACAGGGCATTACATTTACCAAATGCTAACTTGTTGTAGCATAATAGATAAATTATCATTCATATTTAATGATTTTAAAAATTGAAAAAAATGTTCATGAGACTCAAATATCTACATTTTATTGGCCACAGTAATCCATCCAAAAACACCAGTTGGAAACAGTACAGGGTGTAGTTCATATCATTGACCACAGCATGGCGACAGAGCACTACCACATTTTGGTAAGCTGTTGTCCTTACATTTTTGGTAGTGAAACATTGTCCCGTCTTGTGTGAAGTGAGGAAAAGTTATCCTTTTCTCATGTAACACATAAATAACACATGAAATTCAATGTACAATATGAAACTTACACAGAGGCCTCTCTCTCTCTCTCACACACACACACATTAAGGTGTTGAATCTGGATATAATTTTTGGGTCTTGCTAGAAACTCTGTGGTACTGGTTTTCAATTACTTTGTCAAAAAAAAAAAAAAAAAAAAAAAAAAAAAAAAAAAAGAAAACAAAGATAGATTTACAATATCTTTAATTCGTTTCAATATCATGTCACACATGTACATTAGCACAAGTAAAGGTTTAAGATAATTTAATCATATGCAACATGTTAAAACAGTCTCTCAGAACATTTTAACTTTTTTGCTGCACAAAGTACCAAGGAGCAAACAAAGAGGGTAAGAGGATGATGAAAGAGGATATCCTCCTCCTCACATGGTTGTTGAGTGTCTGCCGTTCACAGACAGCGCCTGTGTTAAACAGCAGTGACAGTAATTTAAATCACCCCTTGCATATGTTTCACTTCACATTACAGCAGCTGATAACTCAGGCTTAAGTGTTGCTGCACAGACCCCAACATGTCTCTCTCTTCCCAAACAGGATCCAAAAAACAGTCAGTGAGATGTTGGACCTTGGCAGTGTCTACATCTGCAGCAGCTCGAGCTTTTGTGTGGTGGTTGTTTTTTTCACTCAGGTTTGTTTGTCAGTGTGTCAGTGGGATGTTTGATGCAGCTTTGCTTTTGTGATGGTTGACTGCAGTGCTTTTCAAACCAGGAATGAGGACCAGGCCTGTTTCCAGTGGGCATCCATACAGGAGGGGCACCGGTATGTTTGAGTAATCCTGCTCGACCGTGACTTACATGCAGGGAGCTGAACCTCCCCAAAAATCTGGCAATGCCATGTTCTGCCTTCTTAGCTCCATGCCACAGCTTTATGTACGCCTCCGACAAAGACAAAACCACATCTGCTGAGCAGACCAGCAGAGGACACGAAACAAAAGAAACCCAAATCCTGATACACTGTGTGAAGCCAGAACCTGAGTGTGTGCCACAGTGTTTAGTCTGTGAATGCTCGTGTGATACCGCAGTGATACATTTGCACAGGCAACCCAGAGAAAACATCCTCCTGCAATAACAATAGAGGCAGGTTTTTTTGAGATGTTATCAAAAGATGTAGGATGGGATACAACTTGGTAGGTTCCTCAGACGAAAAAAAAAAAAAAAATCACGGACAGTTGGTTAGTTTAGTTTGTAGTCTTTAAATCCATTTGAGATACCTTGTTAAATCCTTCACTATGTAGTCTGACTTTCTGTTCCACAGTGTGGTGATAATCTGAGGACATATATTTATTAGCTGAATCCTCTAAATTGACTTTATTTTTTAATATCACTGTTTTCTTTGAATTACAAAAACTCAAGTGTCCATTTTAAATTCTTGCAAAATCAGATTTATTTTATAGCATCATAAACTTAAATTGTGTTTGTACATCTTCAGCATTATATATGCTCTGTAATTTAGGGAACTTTTTCTTGTGTTTTTCCGTCATTCATTCAGAATGACAGTAAAAATGATAGAGGATCTTCCTTTTTTTCTTTAATATTTAAAAGGGTCTGAAGAATTGAATGGCAGCGCTAAAAAAAGATGCATGTTGACGTGTTTTAGACATTTTACGCATTAAATGAGTTGAAATTGTGACTATAGAAATAGAAATCATCCCTTTTTAAACTAATCTCTTTGGCTAAGTCATACAGTTATGAAATGATGGAGCAATGGAAGAGGTAACCCTTAAAACCTGCACATATTAAGCCTCAACTAAAAATCCTATGATTTGTGCATGAGGTACATTAAATTTGTTGTGTACAGGTAGCTGTTCTCTCCCTCTCATGTTTAACTGCTCTTTTTCACGCCAACAAACACAACTCCTTGTGACCAAAAGCAGAGTATCCTCTAACTGGATTACATGCTGTAGTCATGTAAACAGCTACCCGTATCAACTCCCAATGCATGTAAACACAAACTGCAACCCACTTCAAAATTCAGACTTTCTTTGATCAGGCATCAAAGGATTAACGTTTCCAGTCTCCATGTAATTGTATTCAAGGATAAAGCATGCCTTACTTTAATAGTCTGGTTTGTACTTTGACCATAACGCAGTGTTTAGCATGCTGCCGCCAGCTGCTTCTGTCCTGTCTTCACCACAAGTAGACCAAAGTTTAGCTGAGGTTTAGGGAGGAGGAGGAGGAGGGGGAAAGAGGAGATGGAGGTTCGCCTCTCTCTTCTCTCGATCACCGTCTTTTCCTTTCCTTTCAGTCTCGCTCCTTCCTGCACACATCCGTCACATCTCCAAGCTATCTTCCTCGCCTGAATAACTGATGACAGGGTAAATTTGGTGTCTGTGCAGCTTACAGTACTCAGTGAAAGCTTTTTTTAGGGCATTCCTGTTCCTGATGAGGTGGTATGAGAGTGAGGAAGAGGAGAAAATACAAAGAGTTGAATGTTAGACCAGTGAGAATCATATACAGGTGTGTTGTGGTCAAACCGTCCACAGAAACATGATGCAGAGTCCGACATCTGCTTAAAACAGCGTTTCATGGTTTAGAAATGTATAATTTATAGTCTCGGGTTTTTGGGTTCATCTCAAGAGAAGCATGTAAGTTATGGTGCGAGAAAGGAATAGCCATTTTTAGAAACACTTGAAATTGAATACATTTAGAGTAGCAGTTTAATAATATGCCAACCTGTGGAGAGCTCATGGAGTATGAAGGAACTCAGGCTTTTCTGACAGAAAGCTTACCTGTCTGTGTGGTTTGGTTTAGGCAGCTAAAGTACTCGGTTGGAGCAGAAATAATCAAGATTTGGATGGTGGATTCTTCTGGCTGAGAGACAGCTTTCTGGTAGAAAGCCTGAGGGTAATAATACACCCATTTAGACACTTGAGAGTGATGTCAAACTATAAGAGGTTTATGGGGCTGAAACTGCTGTATGGAATAAGCTTGCACCAAAATGTCATCATTTTCAAACATAGTTCTAATTGCCAAACACATATCGAAGCTGAGCGGTCAGCATGCTAAATATTAAATGTTTTCTGTTCAGTAGAGGTAGGCAGAGAGGATAGGACAGTGGATTGAGCAGGAAACAAAGTGAGAGTTGGGAATGACGTGGAAAAGGTGCCACAGGTTTGATCTGAACCCCAGGCCACCTGCATGAGGGCTTGCCTCATGGGCTGCACAGCCAAGACAACCAGGCTATGCCAGTGACCATCATCAAAACATTCAGAGAATCTGGAGAAATCTCTGCACATAAGCAGCAAGGCTGAAAAACAACACTGACTGCCTGTGATCTTTGATCCCTCAGGCAGCACTGTATTGAAAACTGACATCATTGTGTAAAGGATATTACCACGTGGGCTCAGGAAGACTTCAGAAAACCATTGACAATTAACACAGTTCATCACTGCATCTACAAGTGCAAGTTCAAACTCTACCATGCAAAGACAAAGACATATATCAACAACACACAGAAACACCGCTGGCTTCTCTTGGCCCGAGCTCATCTGAGATGGACTGACACAAAGTGGAAAAGTGTGCTGTGGTCTGAAGAGTCCACATTTCAAATTATTTTTGGAAATTATGGATGTTGTGTCTTCTGGGCCAAAGAGAAAAAGGATCATCTATATTGTTATACAGTTCAAAGGCCAGCATCTGTGATGGTATGGGGGTGTGTTAGTGCCCATGGCATGGCTAACTTGACCATCTGTGAAGACTCAATTAATGCTGAAAGGTACATACAGGTTTTGGAGCAACATATGCTGCCATCCAAGCCACGTCTTTGGACGTCCCTGCTTATTTCAGTAAGACAATGCCAAGACACATGCTGCACGTGTTACAACAGCGTGGCTTTGTAGTAAAAGAGTGCAGGTACTAGACTGGCCTGCCTGCAGTCCAGACCTGTCCCCCATTCAAAATGTGTGGCGCATTATGGAGAGTAAAATACAACATTGGAGACCCCGGACTGTTGAGCAACTATAGTTCTACATCAATCAAGAATGGTAAAGAATTCCACCTCTAAAGCTTCAACAATTAGTGTCCTCAGTTCACAAACACTTATTGAGTGTTGTTAAAAGAAAAGGTGATGGAACATGGTGGTAAACATGACCCTGTCCCAGCTTTTTTTGCAACATGTTCCGGGCATCAAATTCAAAATCAGTAAATATTTGCAAAACAAAAAAAGTTTCTCAGTTTGAACAATAATTATCTTGTCTTTGTAGTGTATTGAATTGAATATTGGTTAAACAGGATTTGCAAATCATTTTATTCTGTTTTAATTAATGTTTTACGTAATGTCCCAACTTCATTGGAATTAGCGTTGTATATGAAGAGTATCAAGTGTCTAAACCCTGATGTCATTTTTTATGGATGCCTTTTCACAAAACAAATGTTCAGGGAGTGAATGGACAGAACTAGAATACACCAAGTAAAATGTCCTAAATGCAAAGGCAATGTGAACTGGCAGTTAACTTAACAGTCATATGGATTGTTTTGGGTGGCACTGAGAGAAATTAGCTTGAGGAATTAAATCTTGCTGGAAATTGAGCTTCCTGGCGGACATTTTAAGAATGCATGAACGCAGTCACACATAACAACCTTACATTGAACACAGCCCAAAGATATATGAACACCTGGTCCTGTTTTACAGACACATTTGCTGGCTTGAAATCACAAAATCCTTGTTGAACTTTAAATGCTCGTGTGTGCCTAGTCCCTGCAGGATGTCAACACAAGACGTGCCGGGAGAGTTGACGTCACTTTGGTATTTCCCTCTCATAGTCTCACTCTTGTTTCAACCACTGTGATCTGGTATGCTCAGCCGTGCTTCATGTTCATATGTCATATGGATCTGATCACATGTGTGCAGGTCTGACCCTTCCATCCACCAGCCCCTTACAATAATAAAACTGCATGAACCTGCACTGAGTTTACACTTGGTTTAAAAAAGTGATAAACAGAGGATATTCCTGGACTCACTTCTGATCACGTCAAAGATGAAGGCAAAGGAGATCAGAGCTTTCCTCACATCGCCTCATGATGTGTAACATTTGACATATTGAATCATTTTACATGAAAAAACAAAGCTGAGCTTCACTACTCGAACCTTATGTATAAAACACAGCCTGTATAAACACTGGATGTAACATATACATACACATTTTAAAGTTTCTGTCGGCACTCAACCTTTGGTTTTGGTTGGTGAAAATCTGTTACAGATCCCGATCTGACCCGACCCATTGTTGGGTTATTGTCAGCAAATTCCAGCTTCTCCTTTTATGGGTGTGGGTGATGATCTTGTCTCTGAAAACACATGATGTCATTTCTACTAAGCCAGAGTTAAAATCCAAACTCTCATAACTGAAAATCATGTTTTTGTGAGTTAAGATCTGTATTTTTATGCGGTTTGTTTTCTGATTTTGCACTTATTCCTGTTTATAGTCCTCTCTATTGAGGACAGAGCAGGTCATGTTTTTTTCTGCCTATTTTGTCCTTTACATGTGTTGTCATTGTTTTCTGAAACAAAAAGTTATTCTGCTTCACCGTTTTACAATCAAATGCATCTTTCTGTGGAAGTCTTTTTCAAATAAAGTGAAACCCAGCCTGTTCTTTTTTACTGTGCAGTAGTTCACTTTGCCTGACACCTCTCCCCAGCAGATTTTAGGCACCAAAATAAATACTGTAAATTATAGTCTTGTTTCCTTTTGTAGGTCATAAAAGGTGCCACTGTAAATTTAATAATCAGCCGTACACCCTTTTGTTTGTTGACGAAAATTCCTTTAACCAAAGAGTTTTGGTGCCTGAACCACCAAACTTAACTGTGACTGTTATGTTTATAAGGTGCTAGAAAGGCTTCTTTCTCATCCAGACAGTTCCACAAACACTTAATGCAGTGGTGAGAGGAGAGGGTCATTTCACACATTTTTGTAAGAACAGGCTGGGTCTGCAGTTACCGAGGAGACTACTTGAGCCTGATCCCTGAAGTCAGGAGCACGTCTGTGAGGAGTTTTTAACTTGTATTAAAACAGACTGGAATCACCAATGGTGCCTCTTCATGACCTACAAAAGCAAACCTGCCCATTTGCAACAACACTGACAATATCAATACTTCAAATTTTTAATTCAAGGCAAAGGGGTGGACCAAAGGTGTCAGAGTAGATGATTTCACATCAAATGTTTGAAAAAATGTGTATGCACTTGCACAGCATGATCAGCAAAGAGATGAGCGCTATCAGTTTGTCTGCTATGCAATTTCTGGGCGCCAAAATCAACACAAACTGATAGTTCATAAAAATAGTTTATGGCATGTTGTAAAGAAAATGGGCTCCACAGATTATTAGGGAGGTTGTTGGTTAAACCATGAAATAAAACAAAACTAAATCACTTTTTAATTCTTTAAATACAGGTTGCACTCATCACTTCCTTTAAAGGTGGTACCAATCAACCCTCTCTTCCTTGTATGGTTACTCAAAAGCATAAAAACCAAGATGATGAAAGCTAAAATTGGTTGTCCGTATACAAAAATGTTAACTTTTAATATTCAGACTGTTTTGCTTTTTTCTTTCACAAAAGCTCTTTCTTTTTTTTTGAAGATTTATACATATGAAACTAATGTATATTTTCCGTTGCTGATTCCCCAAACATAATATTATTTAGAACATAAGCCACGACAATAAAACTTGATTAAGTGTTTATTTTTTATTCTACACTTACAAAAATTATCAGGTAATAAAAAGTAGATGCTATACACCATAAAAACAATATAGAAAACATAGTGCTTGCCATCAAAAATGAATTACAGTATTTATTTTTTAAAGAATAAAGGCACATGTTCCTCCCTTCAAGACGCCTCCTGTATTTACACAAGACAAAATTTGTATTTCTATGTGGCTGCTATTTTTTTATAGGTTTGAAACCCATTTGTGTGTATGTACATGGGCACAATCACAATCACACAAACTGACACACACGTGAACAAAAACAGAAAATCACATATTCACTCAGACTGTCACTCATGCACCAAAGACTACTCTGTCATTTGAAAGAGAAAGAAAATGAACCATTACTTTTTACAGCTATAAAAAGAGATTTTGTCAAGTTTAACATCTTCTAAATACAGTTATTGAGGCAAAATATAAACAAGGTGAGGCCAGAGAAAAAAAAAACAACACTTTTAGGCACATTTTTTTTCTATATACATGTCAGTCAAAGAACACTCCTTCACTGACACACGAGACACAAAGATGGAATCACACATGAATCACTTAAAGGTCTGCGTTGTGAGGCTAGTACACTGAAATATGAGGGGCTTTTGTTTCTTGACATGAAGTCAAACACAATTTTATTGTGCACAGATCCCAACCTGAGAGATATTTCTTCATTGTCTGGGCTCAAAATGATTCACAGACAGCAGATGACAATGCTCTCACACAACCACGTACACCCTTGAATAAAAAACTAAATATGGCACTTTTGAGGATATTAAAGAACTTGTTTTCAATGATGTGTGCTCAGTTTTTTGGGGGGATGAATAATAATGATGTAAGGAGTCACTGTGGAGATGTAATCAACAGAAACAATGAAAGAAAATGGAAGCCAGAAATCAGAATGGTAAATTGTGGATGTGAATGAATAACTTTTTAGATAAAGCAATGGCTTTTGGATTTATTTTCAACAGAATTTTGATATTGAATCCAAAAAATGAAAATCACAACTGTCACTGTTGGAAAATTTACCAATCTACTTCCACAACTTTCCGAAATTTCCTCCCTGTAGGTACACACAACACTTATTGCTGTAGGAGAGTAAAAAGTTGAGCACTTCTTTATGTTTTACGTTCCTGATCACAATAAAAACAGTTGACACATCCTGTAAGAACAAAACAACAACAGAACAACAATAATGGGGATGAAACACACAGTGAAAAAAAGAAGAATCCAGTCAAAGTGAGGTTTACACGTCATGAATCTGAAGATGACTCTCTGAGTGATGTTTCTTTATAAAGATGCCCGAGAAACAGGATGTTGACACCACCTGCAGGTGGGATGTGTGTCAGAGTTTCATCACTAATGTCTTTCTAACTTTACTTTAAAAAAGTTTCAGCTCAGCTGGAAAACTCATCACTGCCTCACATTGTTCTCTTCATCTTTCTTCCTCGTTAACCCCCAACCTCATCCACTGTTTCTCCTTGCCTCCATCCCTTTTCCTCTCTTAGGTTGTTTCCCAGGCTGGGCCAACAGGAAGTGAGCACAATGTGTTAGCTCCCTCTTAAGATAACACAGACAGGAAGGGGCGGGAGCAACCTCCCAGATGGACAGGAAGTTGACTCTAGTGTTTGGTTTAGCTGATTAGAGGACAGAGAAAGAGAGAGAGATATTTCGTATGGCAAACAAGGGGGGGCAGGAGAGACGGACTGAGTGTGATGTGGAGGAACGGGACACTCTAGTACACATATATGAACCTGACAGGAAGGCATTCAGAGGGTTTCCAGCTATTGTATCCAGCGTTTATCAAATGGCATTCCAGGGAGGCCAGGGTTTTAAAGAAACAAGTTCATGTCCAAACAAAACAGAATAAACAGGAGAATAAATAAACTTCATTCTCTAAACTGGAATGAAGTACATATAAAAAACAGTGGGAATGTCCAAAGGACACGTGGCTGTGTCTTCAGCTGAGTTAAACATGGCTTGACAATGTATGTAAAGACTGGTTAAGAGCTTGCTTTCTTGATTACAGCTCACTCAGTTTTTGTGGAAATCCTGAAAAATGTTCCAAAGATGGTCAAAATAACGGACCAGGGAGTTTTCATCGCCACAGTGCCAAAAAAGGCCGAGAGGTTAAAGTTATTCGAGCCACCTCAGAGCCATCGCAACTGCCTGACTAGCTGCTCTGCTACTCATTGTTTCCTGAGCTGTCTGAATGACTTTTGTTCCAGTAGACCTCTGAGAATTGAGCTTTCATCTCAACAATAACTGTGATGATGGCTCTTGTCAAATAAGCCCTGGGAATGTGCTGAAATTCTGTCTGAGCAGCAGCAGTTGGGCCATTTCCTTTTCGTCCGTTCATTCATGTCTGTTGTCTCTTCTCTCCTCAGCAGAAGATAGCTGGATAAATCAACAAAAAACTCACTCAAAAAAGGCTCCTTACTCACTGAAAACTGTCTTCCAAGAAAAAAACTAACCCAGTGCCAAATGTCAGGAACTTTTGATGCATCTTGTTTCAGCTTTTCTATTTAGACAATGTAAAGACTTGCCACAAACATTTTATAAAATAACTCCCTGGACTTCACAGACTGATGAGTTTTCCAGGACTGAGCTCCAATATTTTTGGCATTTACGAAAAAGTAAACACAACCGGCATCCAACTGTTATCAAACAAATCAAACGTCTGAGTTTAAACAGTTGTGGCTTCTTAAGTTTCTTCTTCAAACAATAAAACCCTCAAATACAAACCCAGTCATCAACTTGAGATCAAAAATGTAATCCCTCTTTCCATGTTTTGCTTTGTTTGTGCCACTTTTGACAAACATCAGTAATAACATCAGAGTTTTGACAGATGTCAAGCTGGAAACAAAATAAATGAGCAAAACAGAAAAAGACAATAAACATCCCACATTAACAATGTGCTGCTTTGACTTGTACCATTTTGCATCCCCAGTGGGATGGGAATTAGGAGTTCAAAACATATATCTATGTTAAAATTTGAACATAAGTGTTGATATTGAAATAAGACTTTTTCTAAATGATGTGCAAGTGTTTTCCAATGTTTCATAGCCTGTTTTCCATTTAATGCATAGTTTCAAATACGGCTTGTTGTTGTCACATGGGCACCACATGAAGATGTCCCATCTAAGTGTAATCATATACTAACAAATAAGAATAGCTGACAGATACACAAGGATCGATAAAGGTAATACAGACATTGTTGACAAGAGGGGATGCATAATGGTGTCAAATGAAGTGTAGCAATATAAAATTGAGACTTTAAATAGCTAAGTAACATTTTTCGTCAGCAGGGGCCTGTTACGATTGGTAGTTGCAGTGAAAATTTTGACTGGTTTTGAAGGTTTATGAAGTCAAACATCATTCCATTACAGGTGTGCAGAGATAAAAGTCGTCCTCACACTCTTATAAACACTCAAGCCTCTTTCACATCTTGGACATATTTACTTCTCACTTTCTTCTAAAGCGTCCTGTCCTGGTGTTACTTCAATAATCCTCCACACATCACACTGGGAGAGGCCAATGGCACCAAAGAGTCGACTGCACTCAAAATATTAATAAAAAAATCTTTGTTTCAACTTGTTGGAGTTTTCTTCCGAGTGTTAAATGAAGCTCTTGCAGACTGTCTGTTTAGTGCAGGTTGGGGAGGGTTGACAAACTAAAGGTCGCACTGAATTACACACGATAATGAAAGTTAGATGTTTTTATACTGGAAATGAGAGCGCCCTGATTCTGTTTTCAGAAGCTAGAGAAGTCTTTGGAGAGCATAGTTGTCTGCTTGATCCAAGCTCCTTTTTTTCAATAACTCAACGGACAGACTAAAAGCCTGGCTGTGTGTTTGTTGGTGTGTTATATTTACTGCATGCTTTTGGCTTTGAGTGGGTGTATTTCTATGGCTGTTTTCAATCTGAATGTGTGTGTGTGTGTGTGTGTGTGTGTGTGTGTGTGTGTGTGTGTGTGTGTGTGTGTGTGTGTGTGTGTGTGTGTGTGTGTGTGTGTGTTTTGGCATTATATGTGCTTATAAGCAGACAGTCTCCATCAGTACTGATGGTAGTACTCTGGTTCATCCACACCATACAGCTCAGCCAGGGTCCTGAACCTTGGCCCCCAGTCGCTCAGGAAGTCATAATCCACATTGGAACCACTGGACGAACTCTCCAGAGAGCTGAGACTCCCGGCTAAAGACTCGGGTCCCTCGTAGCCATAGATGTGGAGAGTGTCGTACGGGAAGCCATCTCTATCATGATCTGCCTCGTCTTTCTTCACCTCGATCATGGCAGCCATGTCGCCTTTGCAGGCTGTTGGTTGTGTGTGGTGGTGGGGGGCTTTCTGGACCATGGCATAGAGAGAGGGGTGAGGGTGGTGGTCCGGGTGGCGAAGGAGAGAGCCGTCGTTACAGGCAGAGGAGAGGATTGAAACGTCATAGCTGAAAGAGAGGAAAACTGAATGTTAGTGTTCAAAGAGCTGGAAATTTTGTAAACCTAAAACTGAAATCATGTCTGTTTAAGAAATAAAACTATACCCAAGATCATTCAGTTCAGTATTTCATCCTATATCTACAAGGTAAAATTTACTGTTTGGTATTCTGTCATATATTTAACAGTATGAGAAAAATTTCAGTTTACTTCCTGCTTCCTATCATCTGTCACTTTGCAGATGTTCCCCCAAGCCATTTTATTTCGACAGTCTACAGTGTGGTGCAGTCAACTCCAATGTACAGGATTATGTATGGATATAATTCTACTTAAATATGGATTAGATTAGGTTCAGAATAAATAAAACTTTAATGATTTATTTTGGATAAACTGGGTCAGGAAATTGACAGATGCAGCAGAGTAAATAAATATTGCAGTTTGATGCAGAAAGGGTTGCATGTCATTAACAAAAAAAAAAACACAAAAAAAAACGTGAATCTGAAGAAAGAAGTTTAAATTATGGGCTGATCTGTTTTGTTCTCAGGAAATAAGGAATCATGCTTTTTAAAAAATTATATTTCACTTTTATCACCTTTCATGAGTTCATTCAAAGAAAAAAAATTATGTTAAGAAGCGTTCATGGCCTCATTGGCAAAGCTGAAAGGATGAGATTTTTTCCATCAAGGACGCATTAAAAAAACATTTTTCTTAATCTTCGTTCACCATAAAACACAAATGTCATAAATAAGTTTTGATTTTTCTATTGAAAGGATTTTTTACTGCGATGGGTCTTTGAGATTAAAGGAAATGAGTCATAGCTGGTGATCTTATTCAGGTATTTCAGGGTTTCAGAAAAAAAAAGAAGTCTTTATACCCATTAGTGTCCATCTCTCCTCCTCCCTCCTCATCATATGTGACGAGCTGCTCGTGAATCTCCCCACTGTTCTTCATGCTGGCCAGAGAATCCTTCTGGTAGCGTTTTCTCATCACAAACAGGATCACTATGACTGAAAAGGACAGAAGAAGAAGGTTTATTACAAAACAGATTTATTATGTTCAGGTTTTTGAGTGAAGAAAGGGTTAACACAAAGTTAAAAATCCTGTGTTTCTTTCACGGGCAAGGGGTTTGCTGTTTTGTAGCCACTGCAGAAAATCAGAGCATCTCTTTAAAGGACAAAATTTACCAGATCTCAGTTTGTGCTGCTCTGAAGTCTAAGCTTGTGAGATTAAAGCCATCAAAAGTCTTTTGGGAAATCATAACCTCAGGATAAAGTAGAAGATATATCCAGGCCCTATAGAGACATACAGTATGATTTAGTGTCAGCTGTTCATACTATCCAGCAATTCTCCTTGCTGGATTTACATTTCTACAACTTTAAAAAACATGAGAGAAAATTAGGCCACAAAAAGCACAACAGAATAAGAATGGGGACAGGAAGCAAGTGAGGGAAGTGGAACACTAATGAGGGAAAGCAACTAGCAAACAGAGGAGGAATGAGAGGAGTAAATGAGGAGTGGATGGTTTAAGGTGTCTGAGGCGCTCGCCTCGAGCATTCGAACCTCAAATGAATCTACTCAGCCAGAGACAAAAAGATCCAACAAAGAGAGAGAAAGAAGAGCGTGGAGTGTACAAAACAGGAAGAGAGATTCAGTAAATACAGGATGGGAAGTGGAAACGAGCATGAGAAAACGAGATGAGAAAGCAAGGAAAAGGAAGAAAAGTTGGACCTGAAGAACAGCGACAGAGCAAACAATGGAGAAAAAGAGAAAGAGGAGGTGAAATGGGGAAACAAATTAAAGGAAGTAAGGCAGAAAAGATGACAATGTACGGATAAGAGAATTAAATCACTTAAAAATGCCCAACTTGACTTGATTTTCCACTTTTAACAAAGAAACAAAGACCTTGAGTGACTGTGGGAATTTTGACTTCTGTTAGGAGAACAGGTGGAAGTAGCAGAGGAAGAATGAGTTGGTAAACAGAGACTACAGTTGACATCCTTCCTGTTGACTGAGTCCATGAAGGAGTCAGCTGACGAACAGTGACCAAGTGAGACTGGGCTTCACCCCAGCTAAACATCGACAACAGCAGCAGGGTTGTTTTTTTTATTTTATTTTATTTATTCATTTCTTTATTTTGTAATCTTAAGTCCAAGAAGGTTTTGAGAAATATTCTTATTTTGTCTTACTGATCAAATATAGTTGGTGGATGTAGCTCAGTGGAAGAGTGCAGGCTTTGTGTGTTTGGGGTCTTGGGTTCAATCACCAGCATCTTTATCTTACTGAAACTGCTTCTCAACCTCTTGTCCACGTCTGAACAACATAACTTACAAATTCTACATTCCTCTACTGCTTGTTGTGTGCGTATGAGATCTCTGAACTCTCAGCTGTTCAAAGCACATACACAAATAACATCATTGGTGTCTATTGCATATGACACTGGACAGCACCTGCTAATAATGTTGCTGCCAGCTAATCATATCTGTGTCTAACAGCATAACTGACTGATTGAGTTTTCTTTGACTGATGTGACCAAACTGAATAAAAAAAGAATAAAATAAAGCATTCCAGACTGAGTTTGTCTCTTTTTTTGTCAACAGCAGTGGTCCTACACTGGAATTTGGAGGAGATAGGGTCTAAAGTTGTTGGAGAGATTATCTGGCTAACAGAGGAGGGAAATGGTTATTAATATGGGCATGAACTGCAAGCAAGTTCCTGGTTTCTTTCTAACACATTTGTTTTCAAACCTGTTGTCAGAACTGATGACATAAAAAGGGTAGAAGAAACAAAGACACATTATCTTCCTTGCAGTAAAGACATGAAAAATAAGGAAAATAAAGGAAAGGAAGAAAAGAACAAGAACCAATGACTGGGTAAAGGGAAAAAAGAAATGGCTGAATCCGGGGCTGAGGAAATCAGGAGAGGAGACAGATGAGGAGAGGAGGGGATACATTTGACATTAGATTACGCCCAGAGCCTCAGTCCTGATATGAACCTCTTTCTCTCTCTTAGCGGATGGGCAGCATTAGCCATGCCTTTAAGACAAGGGCGAGCGGGACTAATTTAAGTTTGCCTGGGAAACTAACAGATTAATCTTTTACAACACATGCTCTGCAGTTTAATAAGCTCTGGAGATATCAGACTTAGAGGGACGAGAAAGGAGGGGAAAAAAAAGACCTTTCTTTGTAAAAAAAGAAAAAAAAACGACTGAGAAAAATTTCCTTTTCGCGTGTCAAACCCAACTTCTTGTGAGAAAATGCGTTGGTGAATGGGGAGTGCGGTAAATTGCTCTGGGTCCTCACAGATAATGACAAGTGCATTAAATAGTTAATCTGGCCAGCGTTGGGGGGTGTTTGATAAAGAGAGAGAGAAAGAGAGAGAAGGAGAGAGAAGGAGAGAGAGACGCAAAAAGGGTGAGAGAGGGAGGGAGGGAGGCAGACAGGGAGACAGAGAGAGACCCAGAGGGCAAGAAAAGGAGGAAGAGAGAGATGGGAGAATAAATGTGGGGGTAAAGGCCTGATAGTGAAGGAGTGTATTAATAGTTAATAGGTTGAGTGTTTGGTGGTGTTTGATAAGCAGACGGCACCTAAAGAGCTGATAAACTCCTCATTACCACTCCTATTCTTCACCAAACACTAGTGCTTTTTCCCACAATTCTCCTCTTCTGGGTTTCTCTTTAACCTCTTTCTGTCTCGCTCCGCCATTCAGTCTCTCTCTCCACCTCATTTCTTCATCTCACTTGTCTCTCGTCTGTCTCCTGCATCTGTCTCCACCTCCAGTATCAAAGTCTAAATATAAGTTTTGGTTTTTTTTCCCCCTCTGTCACTCCACCTCTGTCCATCTTAATCTTTAAGTTGTCTTTGGTTTTTTCTTCCTCAGCACTTCTCATCCCCTTTTTTTGGCCAGTTATCTCCAACGTGCTTCTCATCCAACATGACAAGTGTTTCTTTTTCCCCAGAAAAAAAAAAGAAGTAGGGGGCGAAGGTATCAAAGAGAATATTGAGCTCACAACCGCAGGCATTATTTCCACATCCGCAGCTGCATTATTCATAAAACCAACAACAAAGGGAGGGGAACTGCTCCCCACAAAACACAAACCTTATTTATCACACAGCAAGGGCAAGTGAGTCTGTGCACATGCCCCGATCACTCAGTGCTGACATTTTCTGTCTGTCATTGATGTTGTCTTCATGAATTCCTCTCAGAAAATAGAGACTCTGCGTGTTTGAAAAAGCTCCTTTGCACCTGTTTGTTAACAGACTGTCAAACAACAAAGAATGGGAGTCCAAATTTATTTTCTAAAATTATTTTCTGCTCGCAGTCCCTTGGAACAATTCACTAATGCCCATTCATTATCTTCACATCCACCCCAAACAAACAAACAAGCAGGCCAGAAAGTGACACATTTTATTTCCCTGCTTGTTAGGGATGCACTCGTGTTTGATAGCAATTCAGATTTGTTTACACCAGACAAACTTCCATCTTTCATCTCCCCAAAAAGACTTCAAAGTTTGTGCTCTCACACCCCAGTTTCAGGATTCAGACTGAACAAACAGGGCTGTCGACACACTGAGCGGGGCAAGGATGTTTTTTTTTTTAAATACTTTTAATGGGGAAATTAAACAAAATTAAAAAGCACAGTCGCATTGATCTCTCCTCTTGAAAAAAAACTCTTGCTGAGTTAGACAGGCTTGAAAAAAATGAACATGGTTAAAATGGTTCCACCTGGGCGGGTGATGCAGTGTTTGCAAGCTTCAAAAGAAACTCTGTGAGCACTCCAGGCGATGTAATAGACCAAAAGTAATGGGGTTTATGTCTGCAATGCAAGTGATGCACAGAAAAGGAAGTCTTGGAGGTCACTGAACAGTAAGCGCTGACTTACACTGGAATTTTGCTTTTGTGGGCTGCTGACTACGTGTGATTGACAGGTCACTACCAATGCTGAAACATAAATATGGGTTGACCATGTAACCAAGCTCAGGTTGGCAGGAGTTTTGGTCTTTTTGTTTTGTTTCTGTCATTGCACTACCAACACACCTCCGTTGCTGTTAGGTGTGTGTCTATATGTCATGTTCATGTCAGGTGTTTGGATATCAGGTACTTGTGTTTTCTTTGTATGGTGTATGGACTGTGGCTAAAAGTAAAAAGGGAAATGAAAGATCCGTCCATTTCTCTATCAGTCAGTCTCTCGTTTAAGCATCCAGAAAACCAGAACACTAAACACAACCATTGTAAAATAAATAAATAAATAAACAACTTTCTGACCTCACAGTAGCTTTTTTTTTTCTCTCTGTCCCTGAGGTGTGTTAGTTTCAATTTCTACTCAAACTTATCCTTTCGACTGTGTACCAAGCCAGACTAACACAGACTTTTGTGACTTCACTTGAGGCTCTTTATCAGAAACAACACAACTCCCTACACAACACACAAAAAACTTGTTACAGCTTTTTTTCCCACTCACTCCTGCCCCCTATCCCACGATACCTGCTCACAGGCTTTGAAGTGTAGCCCTATTTAAGTTCATAATATAAAAAGAAGTGTAGCAGATTGCTCTGGAGGCACTCTAAAGACAAGCAAGGAAAAGAGCTGGCCCCCGCCCATGTGAAAACCTCTGGATGAGTTCTGACAAAATCTCAGCAATGAGCCAAGAAGCTGTCAAAAACTGGGACGAAGACGGTAAAAGAAAAACTTCAAACTTACCCAGGATGGTCAGTATGCAGAGCAGAATGGCAATAAGGGCATGAACGCTGACTCCCATTCTGCGCGCACCAGTTCTGCACTGAGTAGGAATCCTCCTGGCATCACATCGACATGACTACAGAAAACAATCAATCAGTTAATTCATTTACTGGTTGTCAAAGCAGCATGTGATTAAAAACTCAGTTTTCTCTTATGTTTCTTATTTTAAGAAAGAGACATACAAAAGCTATTCATCCATGAATGTTTTAAACTTCTCCGTGCAAACACAGACACAGACCTTGATTGACAGCTTGGTGATGCTGGTCTGGATGGGTCGTCCTCCATCACTGATGCGCACATCCACGCTGTAATCCTTGGGGTCATCCAGGCTGAACGGCCCCTGTTTCACCATGATGTCAGCTGTGCTGTCTGAAGAAAGATGCAGATTACAGATTACTAATCACAACTTTTCTCTGTAGAACAGATCTAATGTTCACCAGCTCAGTATATGGAGACTTTATAGTCTATTTATACAGCTGGTGCCTGCTCCAAAGATAAAACAAGATACAAAAACAAGAGGAGAGTCGTTACATAAAGGCAGAGCGATCACTTGTGATTATCTGTCAGTTTGGTGCATTTAGGATTTATGTCGTTTGGGATTATAGATGATGGCAGCACCTTAAAACCTACAATTGCAGTTGTCCTACATGAGCAATTTTTTTGGTAAAGCTTAAATGGAGACAACCATGTACTTATGTTGGCTTTGCAGATAAAAATGTCATGACTCAAAATAAGTTTGCAAAGACGGTATCCTGCAAACCCTCTTCTTTTAGTCTTAATGTGTGGTCAATGGATGGACAGGCTGATTTTTAAAGTTCAGAGTCAAAACAAGCGAGAAGCTCAAAAAGCACCAAAGGAGACTGAAACAAATCAGTCCAAGAATAGAAATAACAAAAAGCCGAAACATGTCGAGCAGTCCTGACCAACAATACACTCATTAGTCAAATCCCCGGCAGGCAGGCGTTTCCTGCTGAGACGTGGTGGGGGAACCTTTCTACACAATATCCCACCACTGAAGGAATATCGGAGAACACAATGGCAGGAAAGACCCTCACGAACACTCAAACATACGTAGACACACTCTGGTAAACTCTCAGACAAAGGAACATGCAGTATCACTCTAGTCTCAGGGCGAGTTTGAATAAAAACATGGGTGTTGCTGACGTTTGCACTTTGGGTGCAGATTATATCGGTCATCTGGAAGGAGGAGCTGTAAATCACTACATAACTAGATTTCTGTAAAATGAAATCAGCCTCCACCCTTCAGGGGCTATAGAGTAAATATAATGACTAAAAAAGTGAATCATTTGTGCATTTGAAAGATCTTTCTACAAAAGTACTTCACAGGTGGAAGCAACATTTGCCCTGAAAGTTCAAACAACTTCAAATTCTTCTAAATTTCCTCTTAGACGTTTTCCACTGCTTTCTGTTGTCTTTGTTGACATCACTTCCTTTAGTCCAAAGTCAATTTGTTGTTTGAGTAACTGTTCTTTTTTTCATGACCATTGTTGCAAGAAAACTTTAAAAATATCTGACATCTGGCAAAAGTCACACAAGTTTCAGATACAGATATTAATAAAGATACAGCAAAATGTTGTCTCTGCACAGAGCGACAAAATAAACCCTTTGCCACAAGCCATTTTGTAAAACTTCTGCCCAACTAGATTTGTCCCGGTCAGCTCTAAGTGACCCTGAAGTGGAAACGCCTGGAAGCCACAACAGCTCAGCCACAAAATGAAAAACCATGCAAACATCCAGAGTGGCTTCAACAAGTGCTGAAGAGCTGAACCATGTCACAGTTGTCTCTCGTCCTACGCGCTTCTATCTAGAGAGATCTTAACTGCCTCTTGAAGAAGCAACAGCACAATAATTGTCAGGTGCTTGATGAAAATGGGCTTCCCCTGGCTCAGCAGCTGCGAAAAGGTTGTTTGCACAAAATAGACCTCGACTGAACACTCACATTCTTTTCTGTTTATTAAAAACGACTCACCTCAATTTTCATATTATATTTTATTTTGCTTTAAACGAATGTAAAAGCTTCTCTGAAATAAGCTGATGACATTTTCTCATTGAGGCTGCTGAGTCAACCCGAGTCAGACTGTAGATTAGCATACAAAATTTCAGCTGACTGAACACTTGGAGCTACGTTTTGGCTCATCTTGTGGATGTTTGCTTTTCAAGCCTGACTGGAGCCCTGTGGACAAAGTAAGGTCTGTTCAGACATGGACGCACTTTGAAGTTCATATCACCCAATAGAAAAACTAAACACCTTTGGGAGAAAAGGAAATAGGTTAAAGCCTGGTCTTCATCTTACAAAATGCTCTCTTTGCTAAGTGTGAAAAATTTCCCAAATGCTCTCCAGAAACTTATGGAAATCTCTTCATCTATAAAAATCTAAGCTGACCACAGATGAGGGCCTCACTCTTTGATGCACATAGTTAAATAAGGGGCTTTAGAAAAGCTAAAAACCATGTGAGAATTAGGTGCCCACCAACGTTTGATTATACGGTGAAGCAGGTTCGCTAACTGCCAATCAGCTAGCTCGTTAGCTTGGTCACTGGGGACACAGAAGTTCACGTGTCAACCGACTCTGCGGCTAATTACATGGAAAGATGCTCCTAAAAGAAAGAGCGAAAATCTGTTTCTGGCAATTGGGATTGAAAGTATATGACAACTATATATGGTTAATTACAGCCACTTCAATGGGATCAGGTTTCAGGTTAACGTGTGTGTGTGCCTGTGTGCGTGTGGGAGGACATGGATACAGATAAAGCCTTAACTAACTGAATAAAAGATGAAAACAGCGTCTGTCCTCCCTTCATCTCCTGCTCCTCCATCGTTTGAATTCATGTCTTTTTTCATTGTCTCTTTGGATTTCTCTCTTTCTGACTGTCCTTTCTCCGTCTCCTTTGTTCTCTCCATTTCTCTCTCCATGCATCTCATTAGTTTCCCTCTCTCTTCTTTTCTTTGTCTTCCTCCTCCACCTCCTCCTCTCTCTTGTCTGTCTGGTATTAATGCAGCGAGCTTCATGTAGCCGCCTGATCCCAACACCAAGTCCTGTCACTTCTGTGAGCGGCTACACTGTCTGCTGAGGTGTGTGTGCAAATGTGCGTGTGTTTCAGGATCCTATAAAGAAAGCATGGTTGTATTTTTTTTTTCCTGGCAAGTTTTAAAGAGCTAGTAGTTGATGAATATTTTAAAAGCCATCACTTTGCAGTTCTTGTTGCACGTATGTGTGTGTTTGTGTGTGTCTGAGTGTGTGTTAAGTGATGAGAGATGCTGTCAGAGGATTTCGGGGGGCACAGCGGTGATCCGCAGGGGAGAGCAGAGGTTCACACAGACAAACAGCACTTACAACTCTTCACCTCCTTCTCCTTTCTCTTTTTCCTCCTTGTTCTCTTTACTCCTCTCGTCTGTCAATAAAATCTACCTCTTTCGTCTCTCAGTTTCTCTGCTCCTGCTCTTACCCCCTTTCTCCTGAATATTTTATCCAAACATTCGTCTTTCTGATGTCATCTTTCCTTCTTTTATCATGTCCTAGTCTCATCTCCTCCTCTATATCCTCATTTCTTCTTTTATTCCCTTATCCCTTGTATTTCTTTTTCCCCTCATGTTTGACCTCCGCTTACATTTGTCATCTTCCCTGCTCCCCTTTCTCGTCTCATTTCCTTCTTTTCGCTCCGTCTCATCCTTTCAAATACTCTTGTTTTTAATGTTTGCTTTTCCTTCTCTATACACTCTCTCTCTCTCTGCTCATTTACATTGCATCTCTTATTTCTTTTACCTCTTTTTTTCTCTTGTTTAGCACCCTTCTTTCCCCTCTCACTTGTCTACCCCCCCACTTTAATGTGATCTCACTTTAATATTCATCCTCATACTGATCCTTGATCTCTGCCTCTTACCTCCTTTTTATCTTCTCCACCACCTCAGCCTCATCCCTCTCACTGTCTCCCTCTCTTCCATCGCCCTCTTCCTCTTCTCTGTCAGTTCAACATGTCATCCCTTCAGGCACTAGCAGTGAAGAAAATGGATAAGGCGAGTTCATGCCTTTTTTCCCCCCTCTGTTTATCTTCCTCGCAGTATGTTTCCAGTCTCACTTAAATTAAATAGTAACACTTCACCTAAATCTTTCATCTGACTACCTTGGGCTTTCATCTTTTCACTTTTAATATTTGACTGGTACAGTTGGCAAGACTTTTCCTCTCGCTTTCATTTATCATAAGAACAAGTGATGATCAAAAATAATGAAAACTGCCATTTTCGTGTTAGATTTCAAAAACAGTCTTTGGAAATCTGACATATCAGAGCGCCAACCTTTCCCTAAATATCAACGTGTGGATCAATGAAAACAGAGTTCAGACCTTTACTTGTGTCACACTCTGTTTATATAAGCAGACACTGTTAACTTGTGAAATACAATCTTCTCTACATTTTTCCCTTCAAATGATAACATATCTTCTGACTAAGACACTGCTTTCAGTTTGGAGTCATGTGTTTTGTTTAGGAAGCTAAGAACGGCGTACTGTGCACACAGTCATCAAATACCGGAGCTCTTTCTCTGGCACACCAACCTGCATCTCATAAAGACACACAGGGTACCCTTAAGTATCCTTTTAGTATATATATGGGACCCATCAAGCTATCACAATTTTCCTGCTTAAACCCATTCATGACAAGATTGGGAGTTTGGAGCAGCTGCTCTGCCATCAAACATGTGACCATTTGGGTGACACACAGAGCAACAGAGTCTGCATGAAGGAGGGGGTATGCTTCCAACATTACCCAGGGGGCTGCTGGTCATGAAAGTCTTTAAACCAAGGCACGATCTATTCTTTAACATTAGTCACTGTCTGTCTGGGTTTCTGGTTTCACTCAGTTAGTAGAGGACGTCAGACCCATGTTGAGAGGCCACAGTCTTTGTCAGAAAGGTTGAAGGATGGGTTCCCATCACAATTTAGAGCATATCATTCTCAACTCTCTCTCTCTCTCTCTCTCTCTCTCTCTCTCTCTCTCTCTCTCTCTCTCTCTCTCTCTATCTCTCTCTCTCTCTCTACATGTCCTCTCACCCTCTCAAGCTGTGCTATTTGATTAATACTTAACCCCACTAAAATATTCTAAAAACAGAAGCTGTCTATCTGAACATATAATAACAACAGCAGCAGCTTTTACAACTTTGACATAACATTTAAACATAAAACAGATCCAGTTATGATTTTGCTTCAGTTTATAATTCTATAGATGCAGATGCTTGCATTCAAGTGCAGCAAATGTGACCGGCAGCCTTTCTTTTTGTCCTTGTGCGGCTGCCGTAGTCTCAGTCGGGTTTCAGCAGGGCTCCTCCCGCTTCCTGGATTCACAAGCAGGTGATCTGCTATATAAGCAGCCTCATTTCGGCTCCTGGTAGGCTGCAGCTTTGGCTCTCTCCGTTGCTGACATTCATTCCTGGGTGGTGGCGTTTGTCTGGGGCTTGACTGAGACGTGCGGTAAGCTTCGAGTTTTATATGCAGCATGTGATGAGCTTTCATTGTCTCATGGTGTCCCACTTCTTGTGTGTAGATTCTGGTCCTTGAGGTGCTGGAGCTGACCAAACATTTCAGGCTTCACTGCGAGGTATATGACTTGTGTCCATCAGTACAGACTAGATCGTGATGCCTGTGGCCTGTATGATAACTGTTTTGTTTCTTTTATAGATCGCTTGCCACTGCTGCTTTGTTTTACTCCTTTGTTTTACTTGTCTTTTTTGTTTAGTTTAGTTTGGTTAAGTTTCCATCTTTGTAGCTTCCTGTCTGATTCATTTACATTCAGTCTTTAAAGTAGTTTTTTTTTACTGTTATTGGTCAGGAATCTGCTGCTGTGACCTAGATTAATTTGTTTTTTTTTCTGTTTCCCCTACATGACTTCGGGAGTGTTGCAGGCCGAGCGGTGACGGCGTCAGAGCGCGTGGCGCAGTTGTGGGTATAGGCTGCACCTGCACCTCACTTCCCCCCTAATTGTGTGTGTGTGTGTGATTTGGTAATTGCACCTTAATTTTTTCTGTTCTCAGTGGGCACATTTTCTTTAGATTGCAGTGTGAGTGCGTGTGAGAGGTCACAGGGTGTGGGCACCAGCGTGTATGGTAAGTAATCTGCACCCCCTTTCCCAGTCACAACCACTTATAAGCCCTTGGTCTGCAATCTCCCCTTTTATTAGTATTCTTTAATTAACTTTTACTTTTCTCTATCAAGTGACTTGTTGCTGCTGCAAATGTTTTAGACGGGTTCAAATTATACATTTTTATCCTGAACTAAATTATAACTAAAGTTTATGCAAAATAAATATATATTTTTGAATATCACTCCTGACTCTGGTTTCTTTACTTGCTGCCACTTTGCCGTGTCTCAGTAAAATTGGTCCTCTTGGAATTTAAATTTAAACTGGGTAATTTCCTCAAAGTTACATTTTGGGTCTAACCTAGAGCCCGGTCACATTCTGGCGTTGTCGGCAGGACGGCACTTGGCATTCAAGTATTCAGAGGAAGGATTTTATTTTTTTTCTTTAGTTTATTTTCTATAAAACAAAGCAGCAGTGTGCACATCGAGGGACGTGCTGGGTGCAACTTCTTGGATCTTCACAGTTTAAAGACAACTGCTGCAAAGACTGTACTACTGTGACCTCTCCTCCCTTCTTCAACATGGCCAGTGAACTACAGGAACTAAAAGACCTGGTCAAGCGCCTTCAGGCTGAGAAAGAACAGCTACTGCAGGAGCAAACGGTGGCTCGCTCCTCCCAGTCAGATGCAGATTCTGGCCCTCCTACATCAGCTGGGTCTCGTTTCCCTATGTCTAATGGTTTTCCTTCTGAACATTTGCTTTATATTCCTAGAGAGAAAAAGTGTCCTGTGTTTAGGGGGACATCAGGGATCCCAGTAGAAGACTGGATCGAGGAGGTGAGGGCTGTTTTGAGGGCCAGGTATTTGAAACCTGTTGATCAGGCTTATTTTATTTATGATCATTTGGAGGGAGAGGCCAAGGATGAGGTGAAGTACAGGCCTAAAGCAGAAAGGGAAGATCCTGAGCAAATTTTAACTATCCTTCAGGACATGTATGGCTGCTCAAAATCGTATGTCTCATTACAACAAAGTTTCTTTTCTAGAAAACAACAGGAGGGGGAGACACTTCAAGAATTTTCCCATGCATTGTGCTGTTATATGGACAAAATTAAACGTAGTGCTCCTCAGGGGATGCGCCACGCCGATACCCTCCTCAGAGACCAGTTTGTTGAACATGTGCTTGACTTCAATCTTCGCAGGGAGTTAAAGCGTCTGGTGCGACAATACCCTGACTACACTCTGCTTGAAGTGCGAGCTGAGGCCATGCGCTGGGAGAGAGAGGGACAACCTGATGAGCATAGAGGTAGGAGTTACTCTGTACCCTCTGTGAGGGCCACACAGTGTTCTGGAGCGGTAGCACCCAGTTCAGGTAAAACAGAAATTGGAGAGTTAAAATACATGTTACAGAAGCAACAAGAGCAGCTTAACCAGCTGACTCAGAGTCTTTTGTCCCTACAATCAGCCCCAAGGCCTCCACCCAGACCTAAACGCCCCCTTACTGTCATATGTAGACGTTGCCAGAAGCCAGGTCACTATGCCAGAGAGTGTGACAATACCCGTGTTGAGTCACAGGACCAGTGGGTTAGGGCCCCACAGCCAAATGCAGCAACCTCTGTCACACAGGAGGTGGGAAACTACCTCCCTCTGATGTGAGGAGCCAAACATCAGGAGGGGGTAAAGAAGGCTCAGATGTGCAGACAACCGCTCAGGACATTGCCCCTAACTTGGTATCTTCTTGCCCTAAAGTAACAGTTAGCCTTGGAGGCGTACCTGTTAATTGTTTGCTAGATACAGGGTCTATGGTCACCACTATATCTGAAAGTTTCTTTCTCCAGCATTTCCAGGGTGCCCCTAAGGCCTGTCGTTGGCTTCAGCTGCGTGCTGCCAATGGTTTGGAGATCCCATATGTCGGGTATGTGGAGTTGGATGTTAACGTTTTGGGTAAGGTTGTGCCTCAGCGGGGTGTTCTGGTCGTAAAAGACCCCCCAGGTCAAATTTCCCCCCCAGAAGTTCCTGGTGTTTTGGGCATGAATGTCATTAAGGAGTGTTATCATCAGCTTTTCACTCAGTATGGTGATGATCTGTTTAATGTCCCCTTGGTGCAGCAGGCACCGCCCTGGTGGCAGCAGGCATTGCAGCATTGCCACAGTAGTCAGCAGGGGGGTAACACCAGGTCAGGATTTGCCCGAGTCAGAGGTAAGCGCCCAGTGACTATTCCTGGAGGTACAGTCAAATGGATTTCAGCTACATGCTCCTCACAGTTTAGTGAGCCCTCTGGAGCTGCACTTATTGAGCCGCTTGATGATGGTCGTTCTCTTCCACAGTCTGTTTTGATCTCTCCAGCCATGGTCTCAGTCATTAAAGGCACTGTGTATGTACCAGTGGTGAATGTTGGTGATACTGATGTTGTTCTCCATCCCCGCGTTCCTATAGGGCGACTGAGTCAGGCTCAGATTATAAGCTTGCCAGCAGGAGTTTCCACTGTAGAACAGCAGACCAGCACTGTTCCCGTCACAGCATTCTCCCAGGAAGCCCGGGTAAATCCAGTGAGAGAACAAATAGGTGCTATGGACTTGTCCTCCTTACCTGAGCCAGACCAGGGTAAAGTCAGGTCTATGCTTTTGAACCATGAGTCTGTTTTTGCTGCTTCTGACTTAGATCTGGGCTGTACTAACCTGTTGACCCATGATATTCCTTTAACTGATGATGTGCCCATTAGGCAGAGGTATAGACGGATTCCTCCCTCTGATTATGATGACGTTAGGGCTCACATTAGGCAGCTACTGGACAGCCAGGTGATAAGGGAGAGTAGTAGCCCCTATGCCTCCCCTATCGTCCTGGTCAGGAAGAAGGACGGCAGCCTAAGGCTTTGTGTAGACTATAGGCTGTTGAACGGGAAAACCCGCAAAGATTCATTCCCCCTTCCGAGGATCGAGGAGTCCTTGGATGCACTGTCGGGGGCTAAGTGGTTTTCCACCATCGACCTGGCTAGCGGTTACCATCAAGTGCCTGTCACTGAAAAAGATAAGATGAAGACTGCCTTCTGTACCCCTTTTGGTCTTTTTGAGTTCCAGAGGATGCCTTTTGGTTTATGCAATGCACCCAGCACCTTCCAGCGTTTGATGGAAAGAATGTTTGGAGACCAGCACTGTCATTCCCTCTTGCTCTATCTTGATGATGTTGTTGTCTTCTCCTCCTCAGTAGATGAGCATCTAGTGCGCTTGGATCTGGTCCTGAGCCGCCTACAGCATGAGGGCCTAAAGGTGAAATTGGAAAAGTGCCAGTTTCTCAAGAAGGAGGTACAGTACCTGGGGCATGTTATCTCAGAGGCAGGTGTCTCTACAGACCCAAAGAAAATCGACGCTGTGGCTGATTGGCCAACCCCGGGTACAGTGTCTGAGTTGAGATCTTTTCTTGGGTTTGCCAGTTATTATAGGCGCTTTGTACCAGGCTTTGCTAAATTGGCTGCACCTCTGCACAAACTGGTTGCTCAACTGACAGGAAGTAAGAAAAGAGGCCCAAATGTTCTGTTGCAAAATTCATGGACTCCTGAATGCGTCAAAAGCTTCAGTGATTTAAAGGCCAAGTTGGTGACCTCCCCTGTGTTGGCTTATGCTAATTTCAACCTCCCCTTTATCTTAGAGGTGGATGCCAGTCACGATGGGCTTGGAGCTGTCCTTTCTCAGGAGCAGGAAGGAAAGGTTCGACCCATCGCCTACGCCAGCCGCAGTCTCCATCCTGCT
Organism: Labroides dimidiatus; assembly: GCA_030710495.1. Taxonomy (NCBI): domain Eukaryota; kingdom Metazoa; phylum Chordata; class Actinopteri; order Labriformes; family Labridae; genus Labroides; species Labroides dimidiatus. The sequence continues at coordinate 19,147,298 of CM061149.1, forward strand.
GAGAAGAATTATAGCTCCATGAAACTCGAGTTTCTGGGTATGAAGTGGGCCATGACTCAGAAATTTCGTGAGTACCTGCTGGGTCACAAGTGCGTGGTATGGACAGATAACAACCCTCTCAGTCATTTGGGTACAGCCAAGTTGGGGGCCACAGAACATCGCTGGGTGGCTGAGTTGGCTGTTTTTGATTATACTGTACGCTATCGGCCGGGGCGCACTAATCAAAATGCAGACGCTCTCTCGAGACAGCAACCACTCCGAGATGTGGGCCCTGTAGAACACGGACGCCGTGGAACTCAGATGCCAGCTGCTGTTAGCCAGGCTATCTTATCTACATCTTTGGTAGACCTGTGTAAAATCTCAGCCGTCCCCGAGCGTTCAGTTGCAGATTTGGTTTCATTACAGAAAGCTGACTCGTCAATAAATACTGTCATTTCCTTTTTGCAACAACAGAGGTTGCCAGGCAGAGTGGAGAGGCTGGATGTTCCCCCGGACATCAGAGTGCTGCTACGTCAGTGGGACAGGCTGTGTTTGAAAGATGGATTGCTGCACCGGACCTATCAGCGGCCTGATGGGGGTGAAGTAATCTTCCAGCTCGTGTTACCTGAGTGCTTGAGAGAGGAGGTATTTAACCAGCTTCATACTTGCCATGGCCATCAAGGCGCCGAACGCACCACAGAATTAATTCGGCAGAGATGCTACTGGCCTGGGATGGGAGGGATGATCCGGGATTGGTGTCATAGGTGCGAGAGGTGCAGCATCGCTAAAGACACCCAGCCACGAGTTCGAGCCCCTATGGGTCACCTGCTAGCTTCCAGACCTAATGAGATACTGGCCATTGATTTCTCCCTCTTAGAGCCTGCAAGAGATGGGAGGGAGCAGGTGTTGGTCCTAACAGATGTCTTTTCAAAGTTTACACAGGTTATTCCAACTCGTGACCAGCGAGCCGCCACAGTCGCAGATGTACTGATAAAGGAGTGGTTCTATAAGTATGGTGTCCCTGCTCGGCTGCACTCAGACCAGGGTCGCAGTTTTGAAAACACCATCATCCATCAGCTTTGTGAGTTTTATGGCATCAAGAAGTCTCGAACAACGCCATATCACCCTCAAGGTAACGGGCAGTGTGAACGTTTTAATAGGACCCTCCATGATCTGCTGCGCACCCTGTCAACAGAGCAGAAAAGCCGGTGGCCGCAGTATCTCCCACAAGTGTTATTTAGCTACAACACCACACCACACCAAACAACGGGTCAGTCTCCTTTCTTCCTGATGTTTGGCCGTGAACCTCAGTTACCTGTCGATTTCCTGTTAGGTAGAGTGGAGGAGCCCTTACCAGGAGAAGTCTGTGACTGGATCATGGAGCATCAGCAGCGTCTGAGGGTTGCTGTGGACAGCGCCCGGGAGAGGATGAGACTGGCAGCTGTGCGGAGAAAGGAGAGGGCAGACCAGGAAGTAAAGGAGGACTTCCTACCTGCTGGAAAGCTGGTCTATCTGAGGGATCACTCTCACCGAGGGAGGAACAAAATCCAAGACACCTGGGGAACGGAGATTTTTCAGGTTATCCGGCCCCCTGCACCCGGAAATGCGGTGTATGCGGTTGCTCCTCAACATAAGCCAGCTGAGGTACGTCATGTCCACCGTTCCATGCTCAAAATGGTCCCTGGTTGTACTGTCCAGCCTGTTTCCCCCCTAGCTAGGCCAAGAGTGGGTGTAAGTGACGTAGAAGTACAGGAGGAGCCGGACCTATGGGTGTTAGTCGGTCCTGCTGTTGGACAAACCCCCAGCGTTATGCCTCCCAGTCCGCTGGCAACGAGTCCTCCGCCTCCACTTCAACCTGAAGAGCCGCTTGAGTCCATCCCCAGTGTAAGCACCCAGCCTGTGGTCACTCCCCCGGTAGTAAGACGGTCCTCCCGGGAGACGGCGGGTAAACACCCAAACCCTCATCATCTGCCAGTGACGGTAGGGGGTAGGGCAAATGGGGCTACAGCTTCAGGGGTCGCGACCTCTAGCACTAGGTCAGTTCAGGCATTTGGTCCTTCCACTCTCAGTCCCAGTGTTTCCCTTCCAGTTTTCTTTAGACCATGGTTTTAGGTAAAAATTGTCGGGTCGACAATTTAAGAACCCTGGGGCGAAATGTGACCGGCAGCCTTTCTTTTTGTCCTTGTGCGGCTGCCGTAGTCTCAGTCGGGTTTCAGCAGGGCTCCTCCCGCTTCCTGGATTCACAAGCAGGTGATCTGCTATATAAGCAGCCTCATTTCGGCTCCTGGTAGGCTGCAGCTTTGGCTCTCTCCGTTGCTGACATTCATTCCTGGGTGGTGGCGTTTGTCTGGGGCTTGACTGAGACGTGCGGTAAGCTTCGAGTTTTATATGCAGCATGTGATGAGCTTTCATTGTCTCATGGTGTCCCACTTCTTGTGTGTAGATTCTGGTCCTTGAGGTGCTGGAGCTGACCAAACATTTCAGGCTTCACTGCGAGGTATATGACTTGTGTCCATCAGTACAGACTAGATCGTGATGCCTGTGGCCTGTATGATAACTGTTTTGTTTCTTTTATAGATCGCTTGCCACTGCTGCTTTGTTTTACTCCTTTGTTTTACTTGTCTTTTTTGTTTAGTTTAGTTTGGTTAAGTTTCCATCTTTGTAGCTTCCTGTCTGATTCATTTACATTCAGTCTTTAAAGTAGTTTTTTTTTACTGTTATTGGTCAGGAATCTGCTGCTGTGACCTAGATTAATTTGTTTTTTTTCTGTTTCCCCTACATGACTTCGGGAGTGTTGCAGGCCGAGCGGTGACGGCGTCAGAGCGCGTGGCGCAGTTGTGGGTATAGGCTGCACCTGCACCTCACTTCCCCCCTAATTGTGTGTGTGTGTGTGATTTGGTAATTGCACCTTAATTTTTTCTGTTCTCAGTGGGCACATTTTCTTTAGATTGCAGTGTGAGTGCGTGTGAGAGGTCACAGGGTGTGGGCACCAGCGTGTATGGTAAGTAATCTGCACCCCCTTTCCCAGTCACAACCACTTATAAGCCCTTGGTCTGCAATCTCCCCTTTTATTAGTATTCTTTAATTAACTTTTACTTTTCTCTATCAAGTGACTTGTTGCTGCTGCAAATGTTTTAGACGGGTTCAAATTATACATTTTTATCCTGAACTAAATTATAACTAAAGTTTATGCAAAATAAATATATATTTTTGAATATCACTCCTGACTCTGGTTTCTTTACTTGCTGCCACTTTGCCGTGTCTCAGTAAAATTGGTCCTCTTGGAATTTAAATTTAAACTGGGTAATTTCCTCAAAGTTACATTTTGGGTCTAACCTAGAGCCCGGTCACACATACAAACAGTTTCAGGACACTGATTCTCAACACCAAATCCACTCTCTTCAGATTAGGATTAAGCCTCACTTAATATTATTTCACTTAAGATTTTCCTAAAGCCCTAAAGCTACACTGTAAATGATAAGAATAGGCATCACACTGCAAAAACTGAAATCTAATCAACTGATAAGCTCAAGGGTTCTTGTTGTGTTTTGTTTTTTTTGTTTATGTTTTTTGTCATTTAAAGCAATTCAGACTACATTTTGTCTTTAAAAACATGAATTAAGATATTTTATACACCGGTCTGATGCATGTGGCCCATGTTAAGTCTAAAAAGACATTTTTTTTACTAAAAAGAAGACGTGAACACTTGCTTAGATATCAGTTTTTGCAGTGCATTCATGGACACTCCAACTTAAAGATGCTCTCAATGGGCAGTTTTTTCATCTACACCTAGAAATATCCTCTCTGACTGAAAAGCAGCACAGCAGCCTCTGTGTGTGACATGTCTCTTTCACATTTTCAGCAGAGATGAGTTCAGAATACATAGAGGTTCATCTGCAAGTCCACTGAGCCACTTGCTCTCATTATTTTCAATATTTGCTGTTGTGCATTCTAGACAGCACTTACGGTCCCAGACAGGCTCTCTAAATCCCCCGTCTGGCTGGGAGAACCAAAGCACGCTTTGAGAAGTTAAAATAATTTCAACTTTCAGCAACAAAGCACTGCGCCTCAAATGGAGTTTTAGTTGTTGCATAGCAACAAGTGCCAGGGCGAGTGCTTTCCTCTGAGCGCCATTTAGAGCAACAAGCGAGAAGAGAAAGGTAAATATGTGCCTGGTGCACAGAGACTTACTGCCGTAGTCTTTGATGGTGAAGTTAGAGCTCTCACTGGCCAGGCTGAAGCTGAAGGAGGCTGGCTGGTCATCTTTATCTGTGGCTCTCAACGTTCCTATCACCTAAGGAAAGACAAAATAGCTCAAATAAATTCTCATTTATATGTTTTTTATTCATGAAACTGCAGTCATGAAGAGGAAACAGAGCTTTAGACTGAATGTCCATTACATTACCCCTCAAAAAACCTTTTCTACTTGATTTAAGATATAAGCTCTGTTAAACCCTTTATCTTCAAAAACTGGCATAGTGCTTGCATCATCCTCTAGCACTGAACCTCAAACTGGGTTCAAAAAGTGGACCAGCACCTGGTCCCTGCATGAATGTTTTTGTTAATATGTTAGCATGTGTTGCACCACTCCTTGAGTAAAGGCACCAAAAACGGTAAAGTCCATTCACCCTTTAGGCTTTTCAGTACCACGGGATTATCAAATTCTTCAAGTACAGGCTGAAACCTTTTTACTGCATTATCCTTATTTAAACCCTTTAAGTCCTGGCGTCTCTGTGAGAAAAAAAAATGGCATACCCAAAATGAAAAGAGTGTATCACTGCATCTACAAGGTCTATTTGAACCATTCTGGTGTCATAATAAAGGAAAAACTTGTGAAATTTGTTCAGAGGTGTCAGTCTTGGTATTTATGTCACTGGCTCAGAGGAATAACTCAAGTATTACTCAAAGGAAAATATACTTTGGCTGACGTGTGACTTTACACCATTTGTAGCTGAGTTTCTCCTGTTAGACCTGATGTGCAATATATGTGATATATTTATATATAGTACATTTTGATGTCTTGATGATTATATGCAACCTCAAAGTCCCCCAATTGGGGGACCTTAGGGTTTAAAGGGTTAAGTCTCAGTTATTTCTGGAAGTCATTTGGTTTTTTAGAGGCGCAACAAAGGTCTTTGGACATGAACTAAATCAATACAAATGAAGAGTCAACCTCTCTTTTCTTACCATATTTGTGAAGTCATTCTCACACACGAAGATCTCATCAACAACCAGCTCAGGTTTGTTGTCGTTAACATCCTGAACTATGATGTTCACTTTCACAAATGACTCCAGACCTACAGAGGAAAGTAAACAGAACGTAAGTTCCTCCAAACAGACAGCAAACTGTTTATGATTCTGTGTATCAACTTGTTTTATTCGTCTCAAATTTGGCTGGTTACGGGGACAGTTAGAAGAAAGTAATCACTGAAACACTGTATCACTGTATCTGCTTAATTGTGGCTCATTTCACCTGCCACTTTTGTTTTTTTCCACGGCGTTTTAAGCGTTTGCAATGCTTTGTCATGGCGTTGGTCAGGTGTATGCGTCTTTTCTTTAAATGAAACTGATTAAGGTCAAGTGACTCAAAGGAAATCTGTTTGAGAGCTTTATAATTGGCAGTTGTTTTGTCACACTAAAGCAGCTCTTACATTTATTATACATCACTGACATTCTTTGAATCCTCGTCTTTTGATGAATGTAAGAGTCTTTTTGCCGTCTCTTGCTCTGAGATTTGGAAACTATCTTTAGTTCAGTACGTGTACTGTATATCGAGGACCCTGTCAAGCTCAGGGGACCATTGTGTTCCTTAAACATCGTGACAAGACACTAAAATAGATCCTTGGATTTCATTCACTGCTGGTCTAAAAATATAAATAGTTTGGGTAAGAAGCTGCAAGTGAACAAAGAGGCCCTCTAATGTGATTTTTCTGCTTACTCTCTCCTTTCTGTGTGGGTCGACCAGGTGTTGAAGAAATATGTTAAACCTATGAAAATCCCCTGTTAAGGTGTCAAATCCCCATCCTTCAATAAATCCAGAGGAACAATAAGAGAACACACTGTCTTATTTTGGCCCTCCCTGTATGCATGTGTGAGAGAATACATGTGGTTTGGATTTCTCATCTGAGATTTTATTGTTTAAAGGATTAATTGTGTGACGTACCGCTCGGTTCCTCCTGCGCTCTAACTTGAAACATGTGTGTGGCCTCCAGCTCTCTGTCCAGCATCCTCAGGGTGGACAGCTGACCCGTGAGTGGGTTGATACTGATCGGACAGTCCTTGTCTAAGATAGAGTACCTAGAGAAAAAAAGAGGGTAAGAACTACTTTGCAGATTTCAGTTCACATTTTTGTGTGATTTTCAGAGGAATTTACCGAATGCTCTTGTTTGCTCTGTCAGGATCTCTGGCTGTAACTGTTCCGATGTTATTCACAATCCTTTCCTCCAGTACTGTGAACGTGTAGATGGGCTGGGAGAACACCGGGGGCTCGTCTACATCCAACACCCTGACGTTCACCTGTCAATTCAAATCCATACACAACTCTTAAAGACTGCCTTGGAAGGAAATAGAGCACACTTTCATATTTAAGCTGACTTGAATTGTTTGGTTTCTTTGTTCCACTTGTCTTCAGTGTTGTTTTTTAGGCTTAATCTGACTCCCGCCCACAAAAGGCTGCCTGCTTCAGCTGATGATTGATCAACTGCATTAATGAGAGCTGAGGCTCTCTAGCATTGCTGAAGAATACACAGTGTTAAGAGAGCAACACTTTTTTACTTCCTGGTGAAAAAAAACATTTTCCCACATCCATAAAAATAATCAGCACCTTCTCTCTCTGCAGGTGTTCAGTATGATATTTACCTGAGCCGTGGTGACCGCACTGTTCACATTGTCAGCAGGAAAACGCAGGTTTTTAAGGTTTTCTCGCACCTGGACGGTGAAAGTGTAGCTGTTGGTTGTCTCATAATCCAGTGCCTGGAGAAAATTAAGAGGAACTTTCATGAAAAAAGAATTCAAAAATTAGCACTTCTCTGTTCAGTAACTGATTTGGTCCTGAACTTACATGAACTCACTCGTCCCCTTTATACTGGCCTTTTTTATACAATGAGTGTTCAGTTAATACTAGTACAGTGGATCGAAGATACTTTCCAAAGAGGTTAAACTCGTCTACAAGCTTTCTTCGTCTTTTCCCCATCCACCTTGATTGAACACATCATGATGTGGTACTTAAGTAGTTCTGTCTCTTCGGAAACCCTCCTGTCTGTTTCTCTTCTTGCTTTTAGACTTTGAAAGACATTACATTCACACTCTATTTTTTCAGCTCAAATGCATTTCCCATCTTCATCTTGAGTGCATTAACACCTGTATGAATCCACCAAGGACAGCGTGCAAATCCAGGTGTAAAAATGCTCTGAATGTCACAGCTCAGCTGGAACAACCTTGATAACTGGATTTAAGAAACCTGATAAAATGCCAACTTCTTTCTCCTCCTTGTTAACATGCCACCATGCATGACATTAATTTCTTCCTTAGATTTCGTCAACACAAGTAAAATTGGGGCTCATAGTGTGCACTGGTTAAACTGTATAGGTTACACAGTTTAACCAGTAAACTTGCATAAGAATATGTCAGCAAACACTTCTTGTGGTCAGATTTCTGCAGGCATTATTTTTCCCCTCCCCTACTGTTGAGTTAATGTTTTTTCTTATTTTGGAGGCCTGTTTAATCAGTGGAAAGGACACCACAGGTAGACATAATCTGGTAACAGGATTATTCATGCTAACAGGTACATTCAGGAGCAGGGTATCAAAGACATGGAAACAGCTTAACAAGAATAAGTCTCAACCGCAGTGTGTCGGATAGCCGGCTTACAGAGTACATGTAAACACAGCGGCTGAGAGAGATGAGAAGGGCTGCAGAGATGAGGGGCGAGTCGAGAGAGGATTCAATTCAAGGCTGGCTCCGGTGCAAGCTATTTCAGAGCTCATTTTATTAGAATACATTTGCAGCTCCTTGATGTCCTAAATACTTTATCTGAAGAGCACAATCCAGTGAATTCAAAATGCAAAAAATGAGTAGTCCACCTCACAAGTAGGTGACACAATCTTTAGGGTCTGTAGTCTCACAAAATTTATATATATATATATATATATATATATATTTTTTTTTTTTTTTTTTTTTTTTTTTTTTTTACTTTTTTATTTATTTATTTTTAAAAAATGGTGATCATAATAATAAGCAACAAACAATAAAAAAAAAATTAAATCCACTTGCGCATGGAAATCCATTTAGGGTTCTGTCTTGGCTGTTTCTAACTTGCTGTTGCTGAAATGAACATCTTCATGTGCCTCAAAACATGGCACCTAGTACTGCTTAGAAACAGCGTCACATTGGTTTTATGGCCCTGGTTTGTATTCCACAAAAACTGAACCACTCTCTTTGTTCAAATCAGACATGAAAACATTACCCTTGAGATATCATCCATTCATTCATTGTCACATGCAGCCCGTACCTGTTTGAGCATGATGTTGCCGTCCTTGTTGGGACTAAGTTCAATGTTAAACACTTTGTTGTTGTCACTGAGAATAGCAAAAAGAGGTTCTTTGTTCTGAATCTGATCTCTGTCCTCCAACTCCAGCGTGCCGATCTTTTCATTAAGCTTGTGATCCTCTGAAACCTGCAAGTCGTAAACCTCTGCAGACAGGGAGGGAGAAAGAAAGAAAGAAAGAAAGAAAGAAAGAAAGAAAGAAAGAAAGAAAGAAAGAAAGAAAGAAAGAAAGAAATCAATTGCATTGCTGAATGAGATAGCTTGAGTAAATTTTATGAACACTTAAAGGTCGCATTTTCATTGCAATTTGTGTAAGAGAGCAGCGTCTGAAATACTAATCATCAGCACACATTGTCACATTCCTCTTTGCACTCTGTATCTTACTTCGGGTGAAAGAAGCGATGTTGTCGTTGGTGTCAGTGATGGTGATGGTGACAGAGGTGGTGGCTGTGCTGCCAGAGGGCTTTCCTCTCATGTCCTGAGCTTTAACCACCACCACGTACTGACTCTTGGTCTCACGGTCCAAAGAGTTTATCTTGCAGCTGATCACACCTGCAGAGAGACGGATCAGAGAGAGACAGACAGAAAGAGAGGGTGTTATCTCTTTGAGGTCAGCTCTGACTCATAATCATGTAAAAATAGCTCATACATCCACTTGTTAAGGTTGAAAATTACAGTGTTGCTTCAGGACACAATCATGCTGGATGTTAAAGCAGCAAACATACCTGTGATGCTGTCGATTTGGAAGGCAGAGAGGTCGTGGGTCAAAGAGTACCTGAGTTCCCCGTTAGCAGTGGTCGGATCATCAGCATCAGTTGCCCTCACCTCAACTACTTTTGTTCCTAGAAGAAAAAAGATAAAGATATAATTTCTCACCTGAATGCTGAGCATTTTGCAAAAAATCCCAGCCTAAATGTTCCAGTATTGAACATCATGGGTGCTTAACTGATTAATTCTTTTTGATTATGTGTTAAGATTGTGTTATTTAAGTCAGCAATGTGCCTTTTTTCACTGAAGGAAGTGCTAATGAATTTGACAGGCGTTGACATTATGTTTCTTTTTTTTTTTCCAGACATTTCACAGTCTCGTCTATTTTTATTCTAAATTATCACTGGATGGTAAATGTCAAAAATATACTTGGAGCAAAAGAAAAGTCTTCCTGCAAGAATGTGCTCTATAGTCTCTTCACATTTTTTGGAAACTCATTCCTTATTTTTGTTCTTAGCTTGGTTTAGTTAACTTTATGATATTGAGCTTGAAAATATGTTAAATTAAATCTCCTTTTTTTCTAATCAAGCTAGAAAACAAAACTCTTTTGAAAGCAATTTGACTCACCTATTGTGGATCTCTCCATAATGGATCCATTATACAGTCGAGGGAAAACAGGGATGTTGTCATTGATGTCTGTGACCTGCACAACAAAGTCTCCAGCAGCTTCTATCACTTTGTGGTTTCCATCCAACATCCTGGCAGTCAAATGGTACAAGCTCTTCTCCTCTCTGTCCAGAGCTCTAGTAACAAAAAGGTCTCCTTTCTGATCCACAGTGAAGATGCTGTTTGCTCCTTCACCTTCAATTTCAAAGCTTTTTACCTCCACTCTCTGGCTCGACTTCAGCTGTGGAAAAATATGTGGTTTCAAATCATTGTTTCAGCTTTTTGTTTGTTTTTCAAAAGTAAGAATTAAAAATGTAGAACTTCCACCAAATAAGTAAATATATTCCGACAAGATTGCTCACATATTTAATAATTACTGGATTTGCAGCGAGTTGAACTGATATATTCTTACGATCAAAATGCATGAGTTTAAAAAAACACATTAGCATTTATTTTCAAAAAAAGAAGTAGACAATGAACATTTTGGAAGATGGAGAACATACATATTCATGTTGGGTTGTTTAAGTTGCTAGCATTTAGAGTTGTTCTGTTATCAATACCAATGATAAAAATATGGACAGCAGGCCAAAACTGAATAAATAATGCAACAACATCTCCATGATGGCTGCTGACATTGAACCAATGACATGCACTCTGAAATATTTAAGTTTCCAATAAAATGATCCCTCATGTTGGTTCAGTTCAAAGCAAAACAGATTAATGTGTCAGTTTCAGGCTCCACATTTAGCTGAATAATGCTACATGAGGTTATCCTCCTTTAGAGCGGTAACTCTCTTTTTGCTGTCCCTTTGAGACAGGTGTTATTCCCCTTATACTCAACAGAAATAATTATTCTGCCACTTTGCCTGAAACACTATGCTCGACATCAGCCTTTCTTTTGGCCTTTTAAAGAGACATCTTTAACAATGTTTTGAGGACATTGGCAGTACGCCAATGTCTCTTTTTTTTCCCCTTGTGTTGATTATGCTGCATTCCTGGTCCGGACAGCAGACAGGGCCTGCGGGCTGTGAGTTTGAGACCCCTGTGTAAGGGATTAATACATTTTCTCTCACTGGTTCTCCTCTCCTCTGCTAATCTAGAAAAAATGCCACAGGTGTTGCGTTTGTCAACAGAGCTGTCAGTCATTGTTTCACATCTCACTTAACATCAAATTACTAATTAAAATGATCTCTTCAGAGATGAGCACTTACACATAAAACAGCAGGATAAGAGCCAACTGTCATTGTAGGAAGCCTGTTTGTATTTGATGAGTGTCTTAATTTTCTGATTTGACATGCTCCATCTGTTCTAAAGGGGGAGTTCTAAAAAGTTTGGCGCCAAAATTAGGGAGTGGGTGAGCTTTCCATTGTCTCATACAGTAATTGATCGATACCTGTATAGTTTTACTCCCGACAGTGTGATGATGTATGAGTATCAGTACCTACAGCTGTCATGCCCAGTCTGATACTCTGACATTCGCACCCACCCAAAATAAATCAGGTTTCAGGTAAATTATCATGCGACAATTCAACATGTCAGCATGTGAAGCCTGCTTACATCAGTTCTTGGCTAGCTGGAGATAAAAGGTTGTCCACTCTTAGTGTCTACCTATAAATAGTCCTTGGTTTTAGCCAGTACTCAAGTCAAGGTATCTCATTCAGTATTCAGAAGTACAAATCTCTGCTAATTTTAACCTACCTGTCCTATCTTGTAGGCAACAGGCGCAGGTTTTTCCTCCTCCACATAAAGTGAATTCCAGATCCAGTCTCTTTTCTGCCTGAACAGGACCGGGTGCTTCTCCTTCTTCACAATCTCAACGTGGCTTTGTTTCTCTACTTCCACGACAGGAAGGCCAGAATCTTCAGCCACAGTGAGAGACGGTGACAAGGCCACAGCAGCCATAAGCCCCATCATGGCATACAGCTGAAGCCAAGCCATCATCTGTAGGATCCAAAAAAAAAGGCGGGGAGGGAAGGATGAGGGGAAAGAAGGGTGAAAGAATGAAGAAGAGTATGAGAAGGAAGAGGCAAGAGTGGAATAAGTGATGTGAGGAATATGGAGGGAGAGGGAACGAGGAGAGAGGAGATCATATTAAAACCACTTATCAGCCGTGGACAGAAGGCTTCACTGTGCCAGGGTGAGACTCAGAGTGAAGGCCAAGGACTCCCCGCCCCCTCACTGCGCTTGAGGTCTAGCTATCATTGAGGACCAGGGCTCTTAAACCTCTTCAGCCAGGGACCCAAATGAAACATTTAGCCTCTCATCATGGGACCCTGGCTGAGGCGTATCACTACTGAGGTTGTACTGGGATCCATTAAACATAGGCCTGTGACCCATTTTAGGTCCTGACCCACTGGTGGAGCACAGGAGGGAGACAGAACGAGACAGACAGAGATGGTAAGAGGAGCTGACATTAAAACCACTTAGGATGACTGTCTCAATCAGCCATTAGAAAAGTCATTCACCACAGAGGGACTGGTTGACATTTTGAATTTTTGATTGTTATTTTTCCCTTGAGTATGGGACATAAAGTCATACAGCATTTGGGCATAACACTGAAGACTTCATAGTGGGCACAAGTTCCTAAAAAATCTATTTTTATAAGGCCAAATACAACATTAGCACACCACATCAAAGAAAATACAGCTTCCTCATGAGTTTTATTGTGAAATCCTTATACTGAGGGCCCCTACAAATTAAAAGCGTGCCATCTTTTACCAGAAAAGTTGTATCTGGTTGACCTGCATAGGCGAAATCAAATGAGCAGCCATTCCCACCAGATTCCTTCAAAACCTCAATGGCCTAATTCTACTGTTTACCAGAAGATTACACAGATTGAGGACAAAACCATTTGTACTAAATTAGTTATGAAATAGTATGACATCATCAGTGTTTTGAGTCAGATAAGCCTCCCAATTCAGAGTTTCATGACTTTATTTCTACCTACAGCAACAAGACTGTCTGAAAACTGAGTCTAGAAACACAGAGAAAATGAAAAGACTCATGAGTTAATTGCAACACCAGGTGCTCTGCAAGGCAATCATGTTCACTGTAAAGATAAATGGAGGAAATAACATCTCTGAGGCTCCAAAGGGACCCCCAGATTCTGCGTATCACTTCGCTGGCTGACATTAAATCAAAGTCTAATGAAAATCCAACCCATGACTGTAGAGACAGAAGAAATAAAATCACAAACACAAAGCTGCAGGTGGAGGTGTTTAAAAGCCAAGAGATCACCGAAAACATAAACTTTATCCTCTGGAGATCATGATTAGTGGCCTGTTTCATCAGCTCTGTCTAACACAAGCTGTGAAGTCCCTCAGAAACCAAATGTTGTAACAAGTTTGAATCTTCCATTGTCAGGTTGCACAACGGAGAGGTAACGTGCATCTTTACTTAAAAATTTTATAGTTGTTTTCATATCTGAACAGCTTCAGCCAAAGTTAGACACACTATGTTCAATACTGATGGGAAATGCCAAAAACAAATAAACACCTCCCAATTAATTTCCTCTTTTGTTAGTTCCCTCTCCCAGTTGGATCTATTAATAGAATTTAGGTTAAAATTTGGTGGAATAACCCAAAAAATTTGAGCCGAACTGGCATCTCGTCTGATTTATGGCTCGTGATTGGTTACGACTTGGAAGACGTTTCACTGTCTTGCATCACTTGCTCATGCCTTCCAGCCTTTTATCACTATTTAACCAAATGAAAATATAAAGGCAAAGAAAAAACATTGGCCTTGTAAACTTTGGCGTTCCCTCATGTTCTCCTTCACTCTCACCCTCTCTGTCCGCGTCTCCCCCACGGTTGCTGCCTTCTCCCCCCACTGAGCTCTATCTAATAACACAGAAATGCCAGAGAAATAATCTTCAAAACATTTTAGTCTATATGTGCTGCGCAGATATCTCAGCACAGCCCTGTGCCATCCCAGCAGACAGATTAGAGCATTTTATTGTCTTCTAGCCATTAGCAGCAGGGAGGGAGGAAAAGAGATTACGATGAGGGGATTATACCAGCACAAAGTCTTCTCCCACTAATGGCCTAATCTCGTATTCCGCTGACCTCCCCTGACCTCTTCACACGGTTCCCCACAAATCAGCTCAAACAAAGACTCAACACTGTTTGTTTGGCCTTTCAAACACGTCCTTTTGTTTGGGTTTTAAATTTTCCTCTTGTTCTTCTTCTTTGTTTGGTTTCTTTTCAGGGCTAAATTAATTAAACACAAGTGCAAAGTCTATTGATTCCAATGACTGTGGACTTGAATCAGAGTGTCTTTGGCTACAGACAAGATTGTGGACCAGATACTTCTGGTATTTAGGGCCAGTTTCAAGTATTTCTCTTTCTAAAATTCTAAATCTCTTTCTAGTAGCTTTCTTGTCCTTTAAATACTTTTTCTCCTCACTCTGTGAAATCCTAAGCACTTTTGGCATCAAATTTGAAAGTCCCTGTTTTCATCTTAAAAACAATTTACTTCAAAAAAACTCTTCAGTCATTGACTTACACCATTACAAACTGCTGTTAAAATACAGGGAATTTTGAAAAGTGATTTTCTGTTTTTCATAATCAGCTGATTGCTATAAAAAATAATGCTTTGAGAAAAGAAAGCTGTTCTACAGTTTACCAGTATAACATTTTAGTTTGTGAAACTTTGTGATCAATGAATCAGTAGAATCAAGATAATTTTTTCATCAACTCTCTTGGGCAAAAGACAGAGAGATTTAAGATTTCAGATTACAGTTTCGGAAACAAACCTTTAAGTTTAGGTTGCAGTAGAGGCTGTAATAAAACATCACAACACTGTTTAATCTATCACAGTGTTTCACTGTTGGCTTAATTTACAGCATGTGCACTTTACAAAGAAAAAAAAAAAGAAAGAAAAGTAAAACTTTGACAACTGTAGCTGCATGAAATTATACAATGGGTACTGAATACTATAATTTACCCATAAACCAAATTTGTAACAGTAGATTAACAGCATTTATCTTTGTGCCAACTTAATCAATAGAACGTCAGTGCTTGTTTGTCATGTTTGTGTCACATTATTTTTCCTGGCAATGACTCTGAGGATACAGGGTACAAGGTTACGAGGAAGGGTTGTTATTTTCCTTTCTTTGAACACCTCCATGTGCTGGCTCTATTGACAATAGCTTGAATCTCCTCTATAACCATGAGGGGAAAACAAAACTTAGAGAATCTAAGTCACCACAGCCACAGTGAAACTGAGACATGAGGAGGAAGGGAAAATTAAAAGAATTTTTGAAACATAAATGCTTGCATCATACATCTAAATTATTAGAAATAACACCAAGAAATCTTGTTGCAGAGAGCTCACAGGGGGAGGAACTTACACTTGACTCTCTTTGGTTTGCTCACTTCCTCACACGCATCTTTAATCCTTAACTGCCGAAACTATCATATTTGATGCATGCGTTTTAAAGACCTCTATCTTATCAATGTGCTATATAATTTTATTAAAAAACTATATTTTTCTTAAAGTTATATTTTGGGCTTTTTATGCCTTTATTTTTGAGAGGACAGGACAGTGGATAGAGGAGGAAACGGGATGAGGGAAAGCAGCCACAGGTCAGACTTGAACCCGTGCTGCCACTGAAGGGCCTTTTGCCCATATGGAGCACAACCATAACCACTAGGCCTTCCGCACTCCTCATTAAAAACCTGTTAAAAAGCCTGTTGTTTTTTTATGGATAGTTTTTCATTTCACTCAACATTCCTCCCTTCTATGGATGATAACTCACCAAAACTTAACAAAGAAACAAGGCCAGTGTTAAAAGCCAAAATGTTTCCTGAAAAAGTTTTGCCGTGTCCTTCTCACTCAGTTTAGTTGTTACTGTGTGTCATATCCTTCCTATGGGTTCCTGACAAACAAAGCAAACACTCTTTGTGCTGTATGTGTGTGTTCTCACACAGAAACCTTCAAAACAGGCCTAACACAAAGAGACCTTGAGTGACTTTCAGGGGAACAACTACACTCAACAATGTCAACTAAGCTATGTGTTGGATCAGTTAAACTGGGACATGTTGGAATCACATGATTCATTTGTGTTAATGTTGTTAACATGATTTGTTCTTGTTTGTAAAAAATGACTTTGAGAAAACTTTAGTAAATGAAATCCAAACCTGTTACTCCAATGAGAATGAAGTTCCTCATTCAGAAGTAAAGAAGTCCCAGCTGTGCTCCACCAGCATGGACTTTGTACCTTATAAGTTTTCTGTTTAATGTTTTGTATCAATAAATGTATGAAATGTATGAGCTATGCTACATTGAACAATTTTAAAATGAGGTGGAAAAGACACTGAGTATTTTTTTCAGTTAACTATAAACTACCACGACTGGGACAGTATTTCAAATGGAGTCACAGATGACCTTTGCCCTCCGGACAACATCTGAATGTACAGCAGGGTCTCATATCCACCATGTTCCCTCCTCACTCCCAGTTACAAAACACTGTCACAACAAAAATACAGAGAAGTTTTTTGAAGCTTGGTTACAGAGAATATTTAATTGAAAAGTATTGCCATTTTAGGATTTATAGAAGGTGATGATTTGAAATGAATCAAAGTACTAAGCACATGTGACTTAAACCAATAAGAACACTTTCTCCTCGTGCATCACTGGTCACTTTATCCTTCATCACTTTGTTAATTCATTCAACAAGATCAACATAAATTAAACAGATGAAACTTATACTAGTTCAGAAAACAAGGTTAGATTTTGTTGATCAAAGTGCATCACAAATATAGACTCAATGTAAATGAATTTGACTGGACTAGCTGAATGCATTACTTTTAATTTACTGAAAGGCAAATTAATTGAATGAACATATTCAAATGATGTGGCACCAACAAATGTATCTGGTGTTCAAACAACATGGTCAAAGTAATTGACTTTACTTGGGTTGTTCAGATGGAATTTAGTTGGCATGATGAAATCACATCCATCCAATGAATTATTTTTATGTATTAAACAACAGATAAAAGTCTTTAATCAATATTTCATCTAATGTTGTAAATTGGGCAAGGGGTGCAATTATTGTAAAAATCCTAATTGCAAACATGTTTAAGGAGAGCTACTTTAAGGGAATTTTTTTTAAGTGTAAAATAGTTTTTTTAGTGTGTTGTTACCTTAAAATATGTGGTCATGAGAATGCAGGTCTAAGCTCTTTTGAATAATAAATGAAAATGTTTAAGTGATTGGTATGTGAATATGTGAAGACTTAACGGTGTCTTTAACCTATTTTAGTCAATTTTCAAATTTTTCTTCTTATCTTATTGATATTACAAGCTTTGGTGACACACAAACACACACACGCACGCACGCACGCACACACACACACACACACACACACACACACACACACACACACACACACACACACAAATGGAAGGGGTTGGTGAATATGACTGGTTTTATATATATGGAATGGAAACTTGGAAAACCACATTGACCATCATTATGTCATAGGAAACAGAAAGAAACTTAATTTGGCAAATATTGATTCTTGGGTTATATCATCTTGGGCTATAACTGTTGTAAAATGCTTTGAAACGGAAGAACAATGAAATGCTTTGGCTGTAGCGTGGCTCATAAGCCGTCTCAACTGTTTCTCACCTTTCCACACCTCTTACTCACATAGTCACACATCCGGTGACTGGGTTCCTCACACAGACTCATTTATTTCAGCACTGACAAACCCTTTAGGGACATTTTCCATAAAAGGGCACTTTTCAAAAACTGCACTTCCAAATTCGTCAGGCCACATCTTATGGCTCACCCTTTTATCAGCAACAGGAAGGGTAAACACAATGCCTTCTGGGAAATAACATGGGGTGTGTTAATGAAGGGCAGAGATTAGTGAGCAGACACACCCTTCCTGGTATTCAGCTGCTGCTTACTTAATTTCTCTGTAAGTATTTATTCTACCATCTCATTTTATTTCTTTGTGTCACATTCAGCCTTTCTTCTGTTTTTGTGATGTCTCGTACTTAAATCTGTTTCTTTATTTCACTCTTCCTTTATTTCTCTCTCCTTTCCTCCAGCCAAATCTCTCAAGGTAAAAACTTCATCCAGATGTTCACATCTATTTCTGTCTCCTGTATATCATTCCTCCTTTTTTCTCTTTCTCACCTTTTCATCTTCACCTCTCTTCTTATTTCGTTCCTGTCACTCTCTGTCTCACCTCACCTTAAGAGTAGTTTTTGCACCTTAATGGGTATTGCAGGGCTTAAAATCACACATACAACCAGTTCGTCAAATCATTTTCATCTCAATTTAACCTTAGTTCACTTTCAATCCCTTTTCTGTCAGCTTCAAATCAAAGGCAAGTAAACAGAGTGATTTATGTAATGTGACAGGGTGCTAAGTATGATCAATAAGATGTAAATGAAGTTTACATTCCTTTTACACAGTTGTATACACCTGTCATTTTGATTTACCATGGTAGCTGTTAATCTTTTGATAATAGTCCTTTTATTCCTCTCAACTGCACGCATCAAGCCGGCAAAGCTCACTTCAGGATTATACAAGTTTATTTATGGCAGTATTTATCAAAGGCATCATCCAGAGGTACGGAGAATAAATAACATCCAGGAATATCTGTAATTACA
Source organism: Labroides dimidiatus (assembly GCA_030710495.1). NCBI lineage: Eukaryota > Metazoa > Chordata > Actinopteri > Labriformes > Labridae > Labroides > Labroides dimidiatus. The sequence goes on from CM061149.1 coordinate 19,165,823, forward strand.
TCTGTACATTGTCCGCAGGCGAGGGAGTGTGTGAGATGTGTGACAGAGGAGCAGAGATACAGTTGTCATTCTGTGGGATGTTTTGTGACTTGCAGACAGGTCTGACCTAGTTTCACTCAACCAAAGGCTAAATCATAGAAAGGAATCAACAAGACTTCATCATCCTGCCACACGCTGAAGGGACACTGAAGTTCTTGCTCAAGTGTGTATTTCTTAAGATCTCCAGTCCATGATGAAATCTGAGTGGGGACAAGGCACATGCCCATCTTCTTGTGTCGCCTGCTCTGGTGTCTTCTAAATAGTTGGCAACATTTAAATTTTCAAGTGATGAAAATCAATCAGTTTCAGTCAGGAAATGTCCCAGTGACAGAGAGGAAGGTGGCTAAACGTGCACATTGAATAATCTGTTAATGTAGTGACTCAGCCCACAGATAAGCCCTGCTCAGGGGACACATTTCTTTGATAAGTGTGAAAAATGTTAAGTGCCCCGACAGTTGACTAAAATTTACATAAATGAGACGATAAGACAGACTTGAACAAAGTCAACAACCCTTTCTGAGTTATATTTGACAAGATGATGACTACTCCTTACACTGGTGGGTAAGTCTCAGGAATGATGGTGTGTCAGCTGGTCCCTCCATGTAGTGATATCTTATGACTTAGACACAGAACTATTGTCAGGATGTGAGAGGCCGTTGTTTTGATTCCATGTATTTATTTGTTGACATCACTGTATCCTAAAAAAAGCCTAAAGATTTGGATGACCCCTGTGAACCTGTGGACAAGACCATTTTTGGTATGCCCAGTTTTTACTTTCATACAAAAAATTAGAAAAGTTTTCCAGATCTGCAGAGGATGATCCGCTTCCATTTTGGACTGTTTTAAGTTACACACTTGGACTGAACATGATTATTTTAAAAGGAAATACCAGCTAGCTTGATTGCAATGAGGTGAATTGAGGATAATTCATGGTACCCAGGGGTTAAACTTCCTTTTAAAGGGGCTTTGAGGACCATCAGTTTGAAGTGGATTGCAGTGACACCTTTTGGCTAGGATTGCACGCACACTGTCATAATGACATGACTCTTAGCAAGGCGTTGCTTTGGAAATGAATGGAGATCAGATCTACTTATTCACACTTTTCTTTGTTCAAGGCAACTTTTACCCAACACAACATGACGAGTTGAGGTATTTATCAGCAGTTACACAGTGCTGTAGTGTATCAACAATTAAATTTGTCAGTTTATTCTGTAGTTTAGCAGCTGCTACTGGCAGCCTGGTGCTCTAAGATGTATCTGTAGGCTAACGTAATGTTAATAAATCCTTACGTCCTGCCAGTGCTGTTCACTGCAGTATAACTGCTGCATGTGAGTTGGAACGAACATTATCACAAACAGTTTAGCTTATGGTTTAGCCTCTAGCTTATGGTTTAGCCTTTAGCTCGTGTTTTAGCCTTAAGCTCATGGTTTAGCCTTTAGCTCACATTATAGCCATTAGCCTTTGCTGTATCACTCTCCCGTTTAGATTTCTTCTGCTCATCTGCAGTGTCCACCATCACTACAAAATGAATCCCAGAAATTTTTTCAGCAGAGAAAAACACAGATTTCTCTTCTTACTACTAAACTTTGTCAGCCGCCGTGGTGTTGTCATAGAGGACTTCAATGTGCTGTAAATCAAGCTGGTCCTGCCTGACCCATTCGGGAGCTACAAAATTACCTTTGGTGCTGATAATCTCATTTAAAGTTGTGGATTACGATCAGGAAGATATCTAGAGGTGAGACTTTTTCAAGATCACTTAGAAAGTTCTCACAGCTGAAATACACCGGCTGCGTCTGCGTTGCAGCTCTGCTCCGTCACGTTGCCGGATCTGATAGGTTTCCATTCAAGTCAATGTGTCAACTTACTGTGAGTTGACCATAGACTGTATAATTAATGGACGTAGTCTCTGCGACGTCATGTCTTTTTCTGAAACAGATTTTTGAGGCAAAACAGCCGGTGCGGCCATATTGGAAATGAGGCAGGCTGTGAGTCTCCACAGTAACAGCCATAGGATGTCCCACAGTCATGTGATCTGAGCTGTGCCTCTGATTGGACAAACTGGCGATCTTGATATTGTCGAATCTGCCAAGTTAGAAGTGCAGTGCGTGCAGTAGTAAAATTAGCAATTCAAACGGGAGACATTTTTTGTACCAGGCTGTAAATATGTTCATTTTGGCTGTGAAAACATCTTTTTTTTTGGCTTGGTGTGTACATTACTTCTGGTACTTCTGGAGCCATCCTCAATCGGACACTAGAGGAACAGCAGACTTTAGCACTTCCACATTGTCTCATATTTTCAGACCGGAGGTTGCCGCTTGGAGTTGACACACGCAGTCTACATGCAGCGGGGGGGGGGGGGCTGCAAAGCAGACGCAGCCAGTATTTGAGGCGTCACAGTCCCTTTAATTGTGGACAAGATACGTTTGCCCTCTGAAACTAAGGACATCTAGTTGGTATCAGAAACAACCATTGGTTGGGTTCCCATTTAATTTCTCTAAGGCTGTTCTTATTCTCAAGTGGATAAACTTTGATAACATTGATTAGCATGTTGTTGATCTCTTCCACTACTCTTATATGAAATCTTGACTACATAAAACTGAAAGGACAAAATGATGCCTATTTTGCTTATTCCTAACCAGTTTCTTCTCATCAAATAACGCCATTGTTGATCCCAACCCTTAAAGTCCTTTTACATGCAAATCTCTCTCTAAATGAAGTCTTTGACACAGTTTGGTTCACTTTAGTCTACTTTAGCGACCCTAAAATCTGGACTCATTTGTGTGTTTTTGCCACAGGGAACTGATTCCAAGGCTTCAAATCTTTGTGTGGTGTCAGACTGCTGAGAACTGTAGTGGGTGTCTGTTGTTCAGATTAAAACACGTTTAATCACAGAGCAGCTTCTAACAATCTGTCAGCCAGCAAGTCACACCAGGACCCGATACCACTCGCACACATCCTCACACATACACACACACACACACAAACATATGCACATAAATGCACACTGTGTCCTCACAGTAGCTGTCCTGTCTCTGGGTGTATGCAGGCTCTGATTGGTGTTCCTTCCTCTCCAGTTTATTGTGTTTTCTCACACAATCACAGAAATCAAAGTGAACCAGTGATAAAGGATTTAGTCTTGCTTCAAAAGTGACATAAATGACCAATAGACATCTGAAGCTAATTTAAAGCTGAGTGTGTTATCCACATTGGTTTTGGCTCAGCTGACAGCCCGTGTCTTTGCTTAAGGCAGAAAATGTCAACCACAGCTCCCCAAAATAGCGATTTTCCACCTCTTATAAAACAGATTTGATGAACACAGAATTTGAAACCATATTGCTTCAGCTGTAAGGTTATGCGTAGCCAAAACCTTAGAGCTGCAGGTGGTGGCACAGAAAAATGTGTCAATCAGCACCAAAAGACAAACAAATGTCTCTCTTTCTAATAAGGCATCCTATTCCTTTATCACTCTGAGGTGGAGCAGGAGACTCAAACCAATCGTAAGACATTCAGTTTCAAGTCATGTTCTATGTTGTTGCATGTGTCCCCTTCTGAAATGTCGAGGCCCATCTAATTATTGTTAACTGAATGATTTAATGTCCCTACTGATCGATTCCCAGAGATGGGATGTGGAAAAACAATTTAAATATTGTTTAAGGAAATCAAATCTTGTCCAAATACACACATGTGACAGTCAGTGAAGTGTAGAATACAGGTCAGACACTGAAAATAAAACCCTAACTGGGTCTCTCAGTTGTAATCAGAAACTTCAGCTGAGCTAACATCACCACATCTGGACAGCCTGTCAACCACTCTGACATATATCTGAATGAACGAACGAATGTCTCTAATCAGGAATCTTGTGTGTGTGTGTGTGTGTGTGTGTGTGTGTGTGTGTGTGTGTGTGTGTGTGTGTGTTTGCGCGCGCGGGAGGGTGAAGTCTCCCAGATGGCACCCAAAGGATTTTCCCCCTGATAGTTCCCTCTCCAGGAATTAGACCAGCGGGTTTAGTTGCATCCACAGTTTCAGCTGAATCAAATCACCTCCGTCACTGTGGCCGATGGATCCAGTTACAATGAGGAAAAAACATTGTTTCAAAGAAGATTGTGTTACTGTGTGGCCAACATACGGAAACCTCTTGTAATGAAGACCAGGAAAACTACAGCATCTAAAATTCTACCCTCTCAAACAATCATAGATTAATGTTTTATTGAAGGTGTGTGAGAAACTGTTTGAGAAAGAAGAGGATTAAACATTAACGTAAAGATGGGATGTCTGATTCAACAATTGCACCACTCAACATCTTTTGACTGTCACAAATATTAAAAAGCATCATTAATGCTTCATAGCTTCAAAAATCTGACATCGAGTTGACAGATGCAGAATAAAAATGAGATTTTTTTTAAGTAGAAATCAAAAAATGAACAGCTGATATCCTCCTGGTGGATTTAGATTTTGTATGTGGTGGGGGGGTTCTGCTCTGTCTACAGATCATCCTGTATCGTCTTAATGGTCACAGCCCGTCTGTGCTCAGGAATGACAGTCGAGCCTCTGGGGAAGATGAAGGGGGGAGGCGGGGGAGCACTCAATTACAGCATTCAAATCTACACAGAGCTGTCCGAGATCATTGGCGTAACATATGTGAACTGTGACGGTTGGCGACAGACTGTCCTCACAGGGGTTATAACCATTGTATCAAGTTGTTTCTATGCCCTCTCTGCCCGGTTTAACCAGTATTGATGAGGGTTTCACCCTGAGGTGACTGGGAGAGTCGCCTGGAGGGTTTTCCAAAGGATCTGGTCTACATTTTTGTACAAAGCTGCATTTCAGCACTGCTTTTCGGTCCCAAGGAAATGAACACACTCATTTGTTAAAAAGAAAAGCAATGGATGAACATGTACACATATAACACTGAGTAAAATCAGCACTTAGATTTTCACAACCTTGTAACAGAAAGGAATAACTCACCGCACAGACCGGTAGTCCAACTGAGAAGTGCTCAGACCTTCGTTTTTGCACAAAATGAAATCCTTAAACGGGCTCCTCTCCTTACTCACTGGGTTTATTCGTTATTAATGTGGCAGGTTGGGGCAGAAATTAGAGGCTGGTAGGTGGTCGTGTGCTCAACAGGGAGTAAAACCGCCTCCTTCTTCAACTCTGTCTCTTCCCTGCTCTCGCTCCTTTTCTTTTTGACTGTGGGCGCTCTCTGATGTTGAAAGAGAGCAGCAGGTGTTGTTGTACAGGCAGGGATTTCTGTCTCCTGTGGCTTTTTTTTTTTTTTTTCCAAAAAGATTTTCAGTACAAATCCTTTTTCTGGACTGTGGAGAAGATAAGTCCGTGATGATTAAGTACGTGTGGATGCCTCTTGAAGGAGAATGTATCCCAGAGTTGTCATCCCAAAATTTACACTGCCTCGAAGAGCGTCCGTTTTCTCAAACAGGTAACAGCTTCGGCTTTAAAGTGGTTCTGTTGGCCTGTTTTTTTCTCCTGGGTTATCAAATGTTTGCCCTGAAGATTCCAACAGGTTTTCCAGTCTCTTGCTCTTTTCGCTCCTGTCGTCCTCTGATGTGGTTTTCTCACCCAGAAGCCAAAAGTGCAATGTTGAACTTCAGCTGTCCGAACCACAGCCCACTCTCTCTCACACACACACAGGTCACTGCCCACTTCCTCTTCCTGTTATTGTGATCAGTCTTCTTCACTGGTGCTCCCTGCAACCGCTCCTCTTCCTGTCCTGGAGGGGGGGAACCAGATAGGTAAATGGAGTGGTATGGGATTGGTGGAAAGACGGACAGAGAGAAGAAAGACAGAGGCTGAGAAGCGGAGAGGGAGCGCATATGTTAAAACCGCTCAAAGACGCTTGGAGAGGCAGAGAAAGCAGCCAGCTCATGTTCGTGAACCAGATGGAGGGAGGGAGTGAGTGAGAGAGTGAGTGAGAGAGAGGAAAGAAGAGAGGGAGAGAGGGAGGGAGGGTGATGAAGAGTAAGGTAAGAGGCGTTACTTCTTCTGGAGGAGATGGAGAGACAGAGAGTAGGGGGAGGATTTATTATTCATGTGTGTGAGATAAGGATTAAGTTAAACAGGTTATTGGGGATAATCCTGAGAGATTTCCCCACATGAGGCTAGTAAATATTTCAGAGGGCTGACTTTGGCTCTCTCTCCCTCTGTGTGTGTGTGTGTGTGTGTGTGTGTGTGTGTGTGTGTGTGTGTGTGTAAAACCGTATCTGACAGAGAGATCTTGTCTAAGCTGGTAAATGAGATGAGTCGGACGCCACACACACACACACACACACTCAAACACACTTCATCTAACTTACCCCCCTCTTCTTCTCTTCAGGGGGAGAGCCGGTCGTCAGTAATTTGGCGAATTGGACAGGAAAGCCGGCTGTGTATTTTTACATGAAACTCTCCTGTGGCAGCGGCAGCAGCAGTCCTGTCGTCTTTTTTGTGTGTGTGTGTGTGTGTGTGTGTGTGTTTGAAACCCCCCGTCTCTCTCTCTCTCTCTCTCTCTCTCTCTCTCTGCTCTCATGTTATTTACATTTCCAGTTCCACTCTACATACAATCTTTGTAATACAACTGGGAATATTGCTTTCTAACACCAGCATGACAAAAAAAAAATAAAAAAAAATCAACATTTACTTTGAGTCCTCCCCCCTTGTCACGGTAGCTGTGTTCGTGTTCGAGTTCTAGCAGTTATACAAAATGTCCCTTTTTTCCAGGAGGCTCTAAAAACTGAAGAACAAAACAGAAGACTAACACTTATTTAAAGGTTAAAGGCAGTGTGATAATGAGATCTAGATACACTTTTTTGTTAAACTAGTTAAAATTATCTTTATGTCCTGATGTCAATCAATGCATGGTGCGTTCTTAAAAGAGAGCGGAAAATATCCACTCTCAGCAGGACAGGAGTAAACCTGGGAAACACCAACCAATCATAGCGTTTAGGACCCAGTTTATTAAACCAATCAAATCCCCTCCTTCCTGCCTCCTGTGCGTACATCTCACCGGCGTACACTAGCCCTGATTCAATGGGCATAACCAAGAGGGATCCAAGTACGCTGGAGAATGGCAGAAAAACTACCTATACCTTGATTACTGGTAACGTAGTGCAAACAAAAACTATGTGTTGAGGACCGGTTTGAGTCTATGGTTTGGAATCAGTCATGATTGTATGGTCGCAAATAAGTGGTGCTCGTGCATGTGAGTGGGGGCATCGTTTACGAGGAGCTCCAAGTATGGGAGGGCGGGGGAATGTTACATTCAAATTCATGCTAGTTTTCTGTGACTACTATCCGTCCCTCTAACTGCATTTTGTGCAGTTGAGTGCTTGCATGTAAAGGTTTCAAAAAAATGCGGCTGATTTTAAATTTTCAGAAGTGTTGTCATGTTTGTTGAACGTTGGACGTGAACGACCCATGAATGTGGATATAAGTGGAGTTCACTCTGAAAACAAAGAACAACAGCTCACATTGGCCCTCATTTATCATTCTTGCGCGGGAATTGGCGCAGATAGCATTGTAGAAATGAGCTTACGGCAACGTTCACATGTGATTACGAAATTTGCATACTAGGGCCAATCACGGCGTACACCTGGTCAGGTATTGATAAATCTATTGTAATTTAAATAACTCAACCCCAAATATTCATGGTTCAGCTGGCCAAATCCACGGAATTTAGGACATGGAGGGACGCATTGCGGAAAAAGGAGATTTCTCCGTGTTGGAGATCGACACTACCACTGCAATCTAGGTAGAGAGGAATGAAGCTGTGTTGTTTGGCAGCCAGAAAAGCGACATTAAAGAGAGTAAGAAAAACCATGTCTACAGCCATTGGCAGCATTGATGTAACAAACCAAACTCCAGCAGAGTTTTAAACATTTCATTGTCACATTTTTCATTTATACTTCATTTTATATCCATCCTATCTAACTATTGGAAGCCCTTATATCATTAATTATTACCACTCAGATCCAAAACATGGAAGGATTGATGTTAAAGATGAGCGGCAGCTCTGGAAGAAGCTGCAGTCAGACTCTAGCCTGAACCCGTCACAGACTGAGAAGTAACTGAAGCTCTGCGTCAGTTTCAGGCACAAGTGACAGAGGAACAGACGAACGAGCACTGTGTCCGAAACAGATAACAAATCATTTTCAATATGCAGAACTGTGAACTGGTTAACCTACAAACTGATTTCAGGGAAGTTTATTTTTGTTTATTTTGTATCTTTGCAAAGAGATGCATCGCTTATGCGCAGTTACGCACAGGTAGACAAGTTTTATCATGAATCAGTCATGATTGTTATTAAATAGTCACTTTTTCACACACATTTCAAGTTAATATATGATATTAATATAACAATGATATTGTTAGGAATGAAACTATAATCTTCATGGTAAATCCTGTGATCAATACGGCTTCCTTTACAAAACAAAAAAATAAAAAACAAAAACTGCGTCCTTTGAACAGCCTCTCTAATTTTCAAAGTAAATCGATAAAGGAAACATTTTTAAAATAATTTTAAAAAATAAATAAATCAGCTGACAGCTTGGGTTGCTCTTTCATATGCAATGTATTTTACAGAGATTGGTAGAAAAAATAGTGAAATGTTTGAAACATTCTTGGTGGCATATCTAATTCACTAATCTAAATATTTATCTGCAAACCTCTGTCTGTTTGTCTGTCTGTCTGAAAATGCACTGCACTCATATGATCCAATGCACTGCACTGCGCTCCCCCTCTGACACGAAACTTGCATACATGAACTCAGACCTAGCGTGGTTTTTAAGTGTACCCTCCGTCCTGGTTAAGATTGATAAATGCCGATCTGTGCATGGAAATGAGCTCACACTCATTTTTCAGTCGTACACACATTTGATAAATGAGGGCCATTGAGAGCTGGTGGTAACTGCACCAGGGAGTTTTACCCTCAAAGTTGTGACTGATCAACACAACAATTCAACCTCTGAATGACCTAAAAACTAACACGTACCTACATAAATTCTGTTACTTTAAATTTACTATTATAATAATGAGGGGTTAAATTGGCTCAACCTCTGCACTGACAAATGTTACACATAAAATACAACATTTATGTCTGACAGTGTGATATGCTGATATAAAGGTACAAATATGCGAATATGTCATTGAATGTCTGATTGTACTTTAAGCAATGAGGGCGAAGCAGTGTGAAAGTTGTGAAAGTACCATCTGAAGACCACTGGGAGATCAAGCGGTGTTACACACATCATGCTACGTCTGCCTTTACATTAGAGAGACTTTACTCAGTCATTCCGCTGTTAGCTGCTGTGCACTTCTTTATATTTTATCTTTCTTTAGATATTTTATATATATATGTATCCTTTTTTTCCCAGCTGAAATACACTTTTCAAAGTCTAGACTTGTTTTTGACAAAAAGTAAAATATAACTTCAGGGAAAATCTCCTACTCGCTTCACTCTTTGTCTGAAAGTGTAAGAGTGTGTGTGTGTGTGTGTGTGTGTGTGTGTGTGTGTGTGTGTGTGTGTGTGACAGAGAGTGTCGAACTGTCATTTTAGACGAATAAGTGAGAACTACTGACTCTTGTGACAGTTTCACACCAGAGAGAAAGCCTGAAGGACAGCATGTTTTCTTTATATCCATCTCCTAACATTCCTCTGATCAGTGACTAATACAGAAAGTGCTCTTTATTGTATCTTTATGCTTTTATACATGATATAATGACTTTTTAAAACTAAACTTTGTGGTAATTATTATTGGAAATCATGCCTAACATTGACCTTTTAACTAGGTTGAAGTCAGGTCGAGTCAGGTCGAATCAGGTGGAGAGACAGTGATGTATATCTGTAGAAAAATGGAGCAAGGGTGGAAATAACAAAGAGAAAGAGTTTGTCCTCATGTCAGCTGTCTGTTTTCTTTCGGTACAGAAGGCAACATGTACGAAAGTGATGGATGTCCCACAAACAAATAACAAAACGTCACAAATATGATGGAAACTCTCTTGTTTACACATTTCATTTCCTCTCTCCTCTGTGTCTCTCTGTCATTCTGTCGTTTCAAAAATCCTCATGCTCTTGGCCTACTTTCCTTCAAAAAAAAAAAAAAAAGAAAAAAAAAAATTGCATCCTCGCTCCACTCATGACATGTAAGGAAACGGGTGATATTCCCCCACTGGAGGTTTGACTGGAAGAATACCACTGGGAGCTGAACATCAAGAACTGGAGGACTGAAGGAGAGACAGGGAGAGAGGCAAATGTCTGACATGACAGCTCTTTTTTAACAGTGCTATATCTGCCTGAAGGGGCCGCTTTCATCATTAACACCTACAATGCTTTTGCTTAAAGCAGAGGATAGACAAAATAACACCGACTACACAAATCTCCTCTGAAAGTACTGCTGCGGAGGTGGGTCATATCAGGGGAAAGTGCTGATAGATGTCTAATGTTGCTTTGAAGCTGCTCCATGAATTTTGTATAAAGATGTAAATAAAAGCAGGCCAACGACTGGCAATAATAAACTAATATGACTTAATGATGGCTTTCTATTAAAGTCATACTTTAAAATATGAAAACTGCACCAACAATTTCAACACGCAAAACCAGTTTTGTATAGTTTATGTAATCAAGTCTATAATTTACATGCCCCACCATGCTAAATTAGAGCAGCTGTGTAACACATGAGAATGGGATTAACACATTATGCACTTGTCTTAGTTAAGACTGGATTATGCTTTCGTAAACGAGACGTTTGAGATCCACTCATGGCGTCCACTCCCAAACTGCAGGGGGCAGTGTATCGCAAACACACATCTACCACAGTACTAAACTAAAGTGGAAGAAGTCTTTAAAACATTTTTTTCCGCCAATTCCTCTTCTCCGCCAACTTTGGAACAATTCCACACCATGAATTGTTCATCACACGGTTATCACAGTGAGCTCTGTGTGGTGAATCATATAAATGCCGTTATTTTTGTACTTCGGATACAACTAGCTCCTGTTTGTCTGCGTGTCTCCGCACATAAGTTAGACATTTTCAGAGGTGTGCAATGCAGATATTTTCCTCTTGAAAAGAACCACATGAGGAGGTGAGGCTGCTAAAATGACGTTGTTCCTCTGAGCAAAGCCTCACGGACCTCACAGACACATGAAGCATATACCAGGCTTTAGGTGGGCCATACATCACATGAATTCTCGACCTTAGCCACACTTGAAAGCTGTGAGAGACCCAAAAACAGGAAAGTCCTGACTTGTTTTTCACATTACATTAATATAAAGTACGTAATAACAATTTCACTGGTTTACAAGATCTTCTCTGTGTCATGTCTGGCCCATGTTAAGTCTGATTCTATGTTCATGTCCTGTTTCCGTGTGTGCATGTGTGTTTTTCAGCTTTTATTTTGGAGTCTACGGTTCAGTATTGTTTAGTTTTACTTCCATGTTGTTGATTGCTTCCAGCTGTTGCCCTTACCTTGTGTGCATTTAGGGTAGTTAAGGGTTCCAGCCTTTCGCTGAGTTTTGTTTTGACTTTTATTTTCAGATTGGTACTCCAGCCACTGCTGTGAATTTGTTTTGTACTTTGTTATTTTACCTTTGGTTGAATAAAATTTTTTGCTTCATCTCCATTCCGAGTTTTCGTGTTTGGATCCCACATCTGAGCCTTGTCACTCTGGCATTCATAAGTTTTCGCAGCTAAGGGACTGGGCAAGAAGAAACATTGTATAAAAATCCTGATGAAATATTTCAGTTTGTTTGTTTGTTTGTTTTAAGGTTGCCCTGCTCAAAATTGTGAATGAAAGTATTTGGAGAAAACTAGGGGAGTCACTCCACAGAATAAAAAATATAACGGTACATCAAAAGTTATGCCTTGAACATATTCTACATGTTGTGGAAAAAGGGTCAATCACATGTATGTCAGTTTGCACTGGCTAGCTCTTGCAGCTAAAACAGGTAGGTGAGGGCTCGTCTGTTTGGGTCACAGTCATGGATAACCAAAGTTATATCATCAATGTCTTTAGTTTTCATTGACAATTTGATCTGTGTTTAAATCAAACGGTTACATTCGTATTCTGTTACATCCCTAACAGGATGAAACTCAAAGTGAGACAAAACCAAAGTAAGTCTGATCTTTTACTGTAGCTCTACGTCCTTTACAAGCTGCTGAAAATTGAAATTGAACATTTTTAGGTTTCTTTGATCTTTTTCAGGCGTTACATTGCACATGAAGAAGGCCAACATAACTACAATACAATAAACTTAACAACCATCACGGTCTTACAAATAAATAATGATACATTGTCTTTAATATCTCAGCTATCAAATCTAACAACCTACAGCCTTGCATGTCAGATAATTCACATTGGATGGCAGCAGATGTAATCTGGAGTTTGCATGTGTTCATGCTTTCTGCAGACCCCCGAAAGGAGAATGAAATCAGAATCATAAAATATTAAACATGATTAAACTGAAAGTGGAAAATCAATTAACTTCAGTCCATCATTTTTCCACAGGGTTATGCAGCTATTGATACATGTTTTTGTTCCATTAACTGTTATCTGTTGTGACAGTGACACAAGTGGTTGTAAGAAAACATCCAGTTTTTAAAATGTCTTGTTTCAATCTAACCAGTGCTCCTGCTAGAGGATGATGAGTGGTCGGGGGACTAAAATGAGTCCATCTTGCTTCCGTTTGGCCACAGCTTGCATCATCAGGTGTGTGACTTTAGGTGGTGAACGGAGCTTGCCTACAGGGTACGCAGAGTATTGACAAGTGCAGTGGAGTATAAAGGCATGTCATAATATGACAAAAGCATGGAGATAAGGTTGGAAAGCTGTGAAGTGGTTACTTAAAAAGATGAGAGGAGGTGTCAAAATCCTCGCTCTGACCTTAGTAAATCATTGATTCAAAGCACCTGACTGAAATGAAATGACAGGCTCAGTATCTCCCTTTAAACACAACATGACCGTGGAAATGATAACCTCATTGTAGGTAGGTAATAGGGGAAGCTAAAACTCCTCAGTGAAGAAATCAAACGGCAGGCTGAAAGTATGTTTCTTGTTAACTGCTTTGGAAAGTGAGACATGGTTAGACTAAAATACTTAGCGCATGATTCTTAAAGACGACCCCTTGTAAATCCAGTTGTATGAGCAGAGATAGAGTGCATAGAAAGGGGGAGAGTTGCTAACCTGCTGAGCAGCTGTTGGTCACCTGCATTTACTTTAACAGTTATTTTGATGCACCATCACAGCAGCACTGAATAACAGTGTTTTGCATCGCATAGTAATATACTATAATATACCGTGCCTTTCATAGTAGGGGGGGTGTAAGTCAGATGCTGATAGCCGTGTCAGTTGCATAATCAGATTGAAGCATGACAGAGTGACAGTGCCACATTAGAAAATTAGTGTCAAAACAAATGAAAGAAAAAGAAACATTGGTTGTCAACTCAAAAGGGAGAGGCTGACTTGTATGCAATTCTGTGATAAAAACTGTTTATTCCAAAGTAAAGAATGCATAAAGGTGGTGTTAAGAGTAATGATATAAAGTAATTATCAGATCATTTATCAACAATTAGTGATGAGTATCAGATCATCAATTATCAGTAATTATCAGAATGGGAAAAAACAGCAGTAAAGCGAATGAACCATGTCAGACTTTGTCCACAGCGATATAGGACACAATGAGTTTAAGTAAAGGATATCGTGTGTATGCATATTTAAGGTACAAAGAAAACAAAGAACTGTGTGTGAAGATAAAACTGTCGAAGGGAATTACTCCGATCAGGGGGCTGGAACTTCCCCGCACTGGAGCATGTCTGCTGGGCTCACCTGGGAAAAATATGGTTTTTCGGGTCTGGGAATGTTACTCAGACTGAGGCCTTTAACTTTTGTGTTTTTTGTCCAATTTTTTTTATATTTTTTTATTTTTATTGTTTTTTTAACCCATCAGCAGCAGAGAATTGGATTACTTTTTTCTTCTTCTACTTCCTGGGACTGAGGATTATTGGACATGAGATCAACAGAGTGTGGTCGAGCAACAGACTTAAACCAAATGGGGACATTTAAAGGATTAAAAAGACTACCGGATTTCAAGGGTGAAAGCATCTACCTCCTTATTTTGTCTGGGAATAATTTTTTTGTTGATTTTGGGCTGATCAGTGTTTAAGATTATTTGGGGACTTGTCCTAGTTTTAGTCAATATAAACAGTACAAAATGTGTGCCATACCAAGATGAACAGAACTGAACCGCTTGGTGGAAATGGGGCTATGATGTGTTAGCTAATGCCAGTGCCATGTGGTAGTGTGTGGGCAAAAACAATATAACATGGTTGATAGAACTTGAACTTACTTTTTTCAAAGTTATTTTTGGGGGCTTTTTATGCCTTTATTTTGAGAGGACAGGACAGTGGACAGAGAAGGAAACAGGATGAGAGCGGGGAGCCACATGCAGGAAAGCAGCCACAGGTTGGACTCAAACGCAGGCTGCCCGCTCAAGGACTGTTTGCCCATATGAAGCGCGACCTTAACCACTAGGCCATCTGCACTCCACTTGCACATTACTATCATTGTGATTGGTTGGATCGCACAAAACAAGAAAGGGTTGTGAGGAGTACAGTGTCTTTACTGTTGATGCAGGAAGTTGTCATGGATTTGAGCAACTGGTTACTGAAGTTGCCCAAACCAAAGTGTTTGTTCTATATGATGAATCTGATAAGCATCTTGGAATTTCTGCCTTCCAAGATCACATCCAACTCACCTTCAAACAATGCAACAAACACAAACAATGCATGGCAGGAAGTGTTCAAGCAGTTAGATCCATAAGACATTTAACAGCATCATTTCATGTAGATTTTCTTGTTGTATCTATAGGTCAAAATATCAAAAATCAAGCTCAAACCAGAAAAGACACAGACGACAGTTAAAAGATGCTCAGAATTATGGATTCACAGTCGTCTTGTGATAAACATCTCTACTTAACCTGCTATGAAACTGAAAGAAAAGCAGAGTCTAACCAAAGACTGAGGCTGCTTTGCTCAGCTGCCTTGGGCAAAGTGTTCATGCTCCACCTCATCACAACAAACAATTTGGAACAATTTGACTGAGTTGCATATGCATGAGTTAATGTTTGTTTGTTGAGCCTAAAGAGCAGAACTATCTGGCCTCTCTTAAGCTCCAGTCAGCTCTATCTGGAAGTCTACTAAGCTCCATCTGCTTTGAACTCCTGTGACTTGTGGCTAGCTGCTCTGGGGGATAAAATGTGTGTATTGGGAAAATATGTTTGCCAGAGCTTGAAAATTCAGGGATTGCTGTTGCATATGAGCACCTGTTACCTGTATTTGTTTTTGACCCTCTGTTTAGTTACATCATATATCATTTGGACTCCTTGATGTTGAATTATTGATGAGTTACCTGGGGATGTTGATAAAGAGGAGCATGTAACTGCTGCAGTTGGGGGTTTTATTTATAATCTAAACTGTCTACAAATGCTAGAGGATTAGTTTCTGTCTGACAAAGACAGTGTTGTTTAGTATTTTACTGCAGGATTTTAGATTTGAGGTGAGAATCTGACTCATTAAGGACACTGAAAATTGAGCCATGCTAAACAAAGAAAACCCCCAACTCTCCCCTGACCCCGCTTACAAAACGAAACACGTCATTTCAGTTTTTACCAGCTTGAGTTGTTATGACACAAAGATCCTGGGAGACGGGATATTAACCCCCACTGTGTGCATGTGTGTGTTAATGCTTTTGTGTTCTTATACAATGCATGTGTATCTGTTTTGTGAACCATTTTGGGAGTGTGTGTGTGTGTGTGTGTGTGTGTGTGTGTGTGCGTGTGTGTGTGTGTGTGTGTGTGTGTGTGTGTGTGTGTGTGTGTGTGTGAGAGTGAGTGAGTGTGTGTACATAGACACAGATCCCTGGGGACAAATGATGAGGAGATGATATCTTGTGAAGTGTGCCCTTTAAAAATAGCAGGGTCGCTGTCAACATTATTCTGGATGAGCTCTTTGTTTCTTTTGTGTGTGTGTGTGTGTGTGTGTGGTGTGTGTGTGTGTGTGTGTGTGTGCACTCCTTTATGCCAGCATGATCTTTGTGAGCACTATTGTGTGTATGTGTGTGAATGTGCCTGTGTGTGTGTGTGTGTGTGTGTGTGTGTGTGTGTGTGTGTGTGTGTGTGTGTGTGTGTGTGTGTGTGTGTGTCTGTGTGTGTGTGTGTGTGTGAGCGATCATCTACTGTATGTAATGGACTTTGCGTGTGTGTAAACAAGTAATGGCTATTAGGATCTGTCATCACGCATGACTGAGCGCTGCATGGGCTGTGTGTGTGCGTGCATGTGTGTGTGTGTGTGTGTGTGTTAATAAACTTGTGTGTCCGCAGAGAGGTATGAGATGCATTTAAGCAGAGCTTCTGTGACTGATGTACATGGTAATGTGAAATACTGCCTCAGGGTGACACAGACAGAGAGAGAGAGGGGAGTGGGGGGTAATCAAGCCATAGATGATGAAACTGAATTGAGCAGTTTAAAACAAATAATATGACCATCTTTGTTTAAAAGATAAAATATAACGTAATGCACCTGCTTGTCTTTTCTCTCCCTGTGCTTCTCATGAACATTTTTAAAATTTGAAACTGTAAAGCAAAAAAGAAGAAAAAAACAACCAGTTAGACTAAAATGCTATTTATGTACTTTTTGTCATGTAGAAATAATAAATCATTTTTTAAGATAACATTAGTTTTTTTTTGGCATGATGAAAATACATTTTGATTGATTGATTGATCATTAAATCTTGGCAAAAAAAAAAAACGTGACCAAATAATGCTTCTAAGGCTAGTTGTCTTGTGAGTAATACACTTGCTGTTGACATTTACTGTACCTCATATAACCCCACTTCAAAAAGGCGTACAGTTCCTTTAGAATAAAGCACCTATAGAGTCATCTTACGGCTTAAAAAAATCATTTGCAGCTTTTTGGTCTACTCTGAACTTTTGTTTTGGCACCCCATTGTGCCCCCTAAACCACACCCTTTAAAGTCAGTTAAAGCAAAATCAGCCGTTCTCTTCTAAACACATTAAAAAGGTCACAAATGTATTTCCTTAAAACATGTAAAAGCCATTCAACCATCTAGGATTTAATTGTGGAGCCAGGCTTCACAACTGTGTTTCAAATTTCGGATTAATGGTGGGTCAGAAATCCCAGCTAGTGGTGGTCAGCCATATAGTTGCAAGGCAACCGGAAACCCCTAACCACCAGCATAAGTAGTTATCTGTCATAGCAACACCCATAGGCTTCTGAAGAAACTGTGAGGAACGAGGCTGAGCTCTACCAGTGTCTGACTCAGAGTCAGTTTCTGGCTCTGATGGCCCAAACAGGGATGGGTCCATCTGATGACGCTGCTTGCACTACCTTCCATTGTTACTGTAGATAACGTTCTTGTACAGAACACAGAGGGGACTTCTAACGCCTCTAATTGACACGCCCCCAGCATTCCACAGCAGAGAGAAGTGCTTCATTTTCCATGATTTTGAGGCCTAATTTTATATACTTAGCATTTTTTAATCTTTCAGATTTGGCTCAGTGGTCAATGACACGTTTTTGTGGTGTGACAAACTCATAACACAAATGTATTGCTGCTTTACATGGACTTAAATGGAATTTTTGATGATTTTTAGTTATTATGGTATATTTAAGACTGGTATGTAGAATGAAAAATGTTTTGTATTTCTGTCTCTTGGGTTACTTTGGTGCAATTTAGTCCATGACTGGCAGCACAGAAGAACCACTGGCTACTTCACTCCAGAATTTTAGTCACCACTTTCACTTTTGTTCAAAAGTGGCAAAAATAAAAAATAAATGAATATATAAATAAAAACCACACACCATGAGCAGCAATAAATAGTGCAACTGAAATATGTCTGCAGATGATATAAAACGAACAAAAAATTGCCACCAGGATCAGGTTAAAGAAATCTAACTTAGCCTGACTGTTGCTTCAGTTCTAACAAAGCCGCCAGTGATGCTGACATACAAAAAGGGCACAGAGTCTAACGCTGTGGACACCTTAATTTACTGTTTGAAATGAAATAACTGCTGCTTGAGAACTTTTCATTAACTTAATGAAATGTGAAATATTACTCCTATATTTAATCATCTTACGAGGACCTGATGCAACAAATCCTCATCAACACATGTCCATGCATCTGTCAAACTGAGGGCTGTTTTCACAAAACACTGTACCTGTTGAAATGGGATAATCCTTAACAGGATGTTGTGGAAACAGAAACCAACAGATAAGGTGAAATCAAAGATTAACATGTCAGGCTGTTTAAAAGGATTAGCATTTTTCATAGAAGCTATTTTTGCATGTCATTAATGATGGAGTGTACAGGTGTAAATAACACTGATGATGCCTTTGTCTCATATTGGTGATCCAATCCAGTGCTTTAGTATGCCTTCAAATTACACCAGAGATTCACATGGAAATATACTGTTAAAGTGCAGTGATCATAGTAGAAGTGGTGAACAATTCAAGCGCTTGGAAAGCTATTGCTTTTGTTGACTAGCTCGATGATATATCCCAGAGACATGGTGACCTGATGGGCCTTGTAGTAGAGCAAGATAATAAATCGGATTATCAGATATAATTTGAGATTTGCCCTTTTAGTAAAAGGTTTACCAGCTGTTTACCTTCAGTTTCCATCATTTGTCACAATATCTACTGGTATGTGAGAGAAGGATTCCACCAGAGACCAACGTTTCAGCCTGAACCAAAGGTTATATCAACCCAACTCTGGTACACAGCTATGTAAGTTGGTTCTGGTTTTGCCAGAGAGAATTGGATTTGAAGACACACCCGTAATAATCTATAACTGTACTTGTATTGATGCCCCTGGCTTGACACCTATAACGCAAAGTTATCATCATTTGATTCTGAGTGTGTATGACTTTGCTGAGATACTGGTTATCAGTTTGGCTCAGAGTATGCCAGCCTCCACCATCCGTCAGTGATGAGTATATGTGACAGCAAGAATATGGCATGAAGTCTGAAGTGCTGGAAGGGACGTATTCATTAAGATTGGATTGAAAGATGTGATACAAGTTTAACTGTTTATAAGAAAGCTTCCATCACTGAAGAAAGCAAGCTGTAGCATCCCATCTGGGCAACACTACACACACATTGTAAAAGTGTGCCCACAGTGCAGCGGGCTAAAAGACAGCTCACTCTTTCATTCACCTTATCCTGTCAAGGGACGCGAGTGGCTGGAGCCTATCCCATCTGTCTTCGGGCACCCTGGACTGGTCGCCAGTCAGTCACAGGGCTAACACACAGAGACAGACAACCTTTCTCACACACTCACACCTATGGGCAATTTAGAATCACTGGTTAGCCTGATGAGCATGTTTTTGGACTGTGGGAGGAAGCCAGAGTACCCAGAGAGAACCTACGCATGCACAGGGAGAACATTCAAACTCCACACAGAAAGGCCACTGGGCGAACCAGGATTCGATCTGGTGAGCCCACTGTGCAGTCCTAAAAGACAGCTCTTTATTTGTAATTTCTAATTGTAACAGTACCATGCCAATGTCAAAGTAATGTTTACAGAGAAATGCATCAAGAACCACAATTGTTGCCATGGTCAGTGGAGCGTTTAAGTGGAGTCCCTTTGAAAATGGTGGTGTACTTATAACAAGCGTTCAGTCTTATTGCATGTCTGACAGCACCTGTGTTTGTGAACTGGATCGTCTTCTTTTTGTTTTGTTTTGCACTGAAGCTAATTTGCATAAAAATGGGCAGATTTTGGGCCAAATAAATTTATATTGTGTCATTAAAATATGTGCTTACAACACCAGCACAGTTTGGGGAGCATGCAACAACTTTGTAAATAACCAAGAGTTTTTAGCTCAGTTGCCTATGCATGTAGTGGGCGCAAAGGCTGAGATAACTGGGAAAACTAATTGTAATGAATTGTGCCTGCATGCTTGGTTAACTTGGAAGACAAGCAATGGAGCAGCAGTCCAATTTTTCTCAACATTTGTGTCCATTTTGACTAATGCCTCTCGGTTCAGACTCACCCTGAAAACTAAAACTCTAAAAATGTGGTAAATTGCACCTGTTTCACCCATTGAATATTTTTTCCTCTAACTAAAGAAATCTCCAATGACCTCGTCAGCTTTGTCAAAGTGATGGATTGAAAAGTCTTGGTCCAAGAAAAATTTGTTTGGCAGTCTGCATAAAAGTTATAACAATCTTATCTATGTTCTGGCATAGTTGAACAATGTGTTTGTATTTCAGCTATGCAGATAGATGTGGTCATTAACTTAGTTTCAAGATTTGATTAATTTAAGGAGTGAAGGAGGTGTTGCACATACCAGAAATGATTGGAAAATGTATGAAGAGGAGGAATGGACTGAAGGTTAAACGAAGCCTGCTTTGCTCACACACACACACGCTGCACAGAATTCATATGCAACAACCCCATTAAAACCCAGAGATAATGACCTACAAATTTCTCCCAAACACACTCTCCACCCCGCTGCCTTGTCCTGTTTCACTCCCCCATCTCTCCTTGTCTCTCCCACCTGTCTGTCTCTTATTGCTCTTGTCTTTCATCACTCCCTCTGCGCTGTGGCCAAAACCTATCAGAGGTTGAATCAATGACGAGATGTCTGAGGGTATCTCTGTGTCTTTGGTTGTGTGTGTGTGTGTATGTATCTGAGTTCTGAGTAAGATATTTCTGCGAACGCCTTTCTGCACATTATGAAAAGAAGTCTGTGTGTATGTGTATTTCCTCCTCATTATGGAGAGATTTTGTGATTGTGTGGTTTAATGTGCTCTGCCTGGCTCTCATCTCTGTATTTCACGTATCAAAAAAAAAAGTGCAAAAACACATTTACAAGTGTGTGTGTGTGTGTGTGTGTGTGTGTGTGTGTGTGTGTGTGTGTGTGTGTGTGTGTGTGTGTGTGTGTGTGTGTGTGTCGTGTGTGTGTTTCCTTGAGGATGCTAACTAGTGGATGCTAAATAATGCAGCGCTCTGCCGAATGCCTCTCCTCCCCAACAACATCCCCATTAGTGATTCGGGGTTTGAAAATGTTAATGCTTTTAACACAGTCAGTCCTCATTCACGTCAAACTGAAGGAAATAGCAGGACTGGAGCTGAGGCTTCATACACCATACACAATCAGTGATGGAGGTAAAACCAGAGAGACAGTCACGTACTATATACAGAGAGACAAACATGTAAAGACACTCAGTGAAACAGAGACACTGACACATACGGTACATGTCATACATGAGCCAGACGTAAAGATGGTGAATTAAGACGGTACAGGAAATGACTTGACCTTTTTGAATCATTCATCAGTCTATACCGTATAATCAAGCATCTTTTTTTGAGTGTACACACTGCTCTTACAGTCTGTAACATCTTCCTCTGCATTTGCCTGAACCATCTCAAATAAAAATAAAAATTGTCTTTAACTAATTGTCTTTAATCCAGAGTTTGCAGCTGATGAAGTGACTAAAAGCGTGGCAAGGGCCGTGGCTTCTTGGCTGCAACATATCCTGGGTCATGGAGGCAGTGCCACCTGTACTTTTTGGTTACACTGTGCTGTAGAAAATTTACTATCCATATTGATCAGACTTCCACTCAGAAGATGACATTAAACATGACATTTCTCTCTAAACAGAGCTAAACAAGTCATAAGGAGTCTGCTCAGGTTGACTTTTTGGTCCGCCTGATCCTTTTTATGTCCATAAAATTACACAAAAAGCTCCATTGAAATAATAATAATGCAAAAAAATTAAAACAAAACTGCAAAAAAAAAAAAAAAAGATTAAAAACAAAATAAACTAAAACC
The DNA here is from genome assembly GCA_030710495.1 of Labroides dimidiatus. Lineage (NCBI taxonomy): Eukaryota > Metazoa > Chordata > Actinopteri > Labriformes > Labridae > Labroides > Labroides dimidiatus. Next base: position 19,187,704 of record CM061149.1, read on the forward strand.
ACAAAACTATGGGGCAGCTTACACGACAACAGTCTTAGGATGAAACGCAAAGGTAGCAAATTCGCAATACACTTTCATTATGGCAACTTAAATTGCCATGCACGAACAAACAACAGCAGCAGTAACAATGGCCGACTACCGTGTTATGCTTGTGCTGCTAAATCTGCTGACTGCCTTTCAACAAAATGTGCATCTGTTGCACCACTTCTGCAATCAGTGTAGACGCATTCAATATACAGTATATACCAGCCAATCAGTGGTCTGTGGGGTGTGTTTCAACAGTTATATCGCCAACTACAGGTCTGGCATGCATACTACAACGTTTCTATTTTCATTTTTTTCACTGTGCTTTTTGAGTTTTCCGGTGAAAGATTGTCATGTGAGCAGCCCCTGTTACATCTTCCTTGAAAGTCAAATAAGGCCATTAATTTTACAAAGGGCTGATATTTGCCTTTAAAATGTAGTTTTATGAGTTAGTCTTCTAATCATACAGTCTTTAGGTCAAACAGGCAGGGTCAAAGACATTAATCCATGAGTGAATACTGCATTTGGCTTCAATTCCAGTGGGTCACATTAGTCAGAAGGAAATGATCTTTTTCTGGCGTACAGTATGAGTAATATTTCCAGAAATGAAGCGTTGCCTCCTTGGATTTCAGTATCAACTCTCATAAATCATCTGGTGCCTTTTTTCTCTGTTTGAGTAAAACATTGTAACAGGAAACTAAATGGTTTGTAGACAATGCCAGTCATAGTTTTTGAATAACATATACTAACAACGGTATGCCACACCAATCATTGCCGTCCACTGTGGTGGCATTTGTTTACAGTGGTTCTGTCGGTGTGTGGTGTAAATCCAATGCACAGATGTTTAAAAAGTCTTGCAACATCTTAAAGCTGCAGCAGCGAGCAGCAAAGCTCCACACTTTGTTTACAGGCAAAGGGAGTGATGCTCGACTTCTGAAATGAGGCAATAGAAAACCAACTCACATTGCAGCATCAAGCATTAAAATTCAGAACCGTGAAACTGGCATGCGTTTTATTCCCCCTTGTTTGATTTTTTTTGGGCCGCATTCAGAAAAAAAAGGTGAAAACAACGAGCTCCCCATTTTAAATTTTAAAGGAAAGTGACAGAGAAAGACTTTATCTTTTCAAATGACTGAATTCAAATGAACTCACAGCGCAACAGAAAATGTGTTCAGTTTAAACTGCCTGAGGCAGAATGGGAGAAATAAACATGCTCTGCACGCTGCCTTTTGTTATTCCACCCTCTTTTGGTTTAAAAATGGAGTGTCTTTAGAGGAATCCTTCATTCTCTATGACAATTCAGATTTATTGACAAAACAATGCATTAAGGTATGCTTCTGTTGTTTCAAACAATACAGAATTTTATATATATATATATCTAAATTCAAACATTATGAATCTTATCTATTCTCTTTTTTCTATATTTTTGTTCCTCTATTTGTATGCAGACAGAGAAAGATCGGTTTCAGGTATCCAGTCACCATTTTCTGCTGATGGGTTTTACCTCTGGTTTAGAAAGGTAAAATTTAAATTATTTCATATTCAAGGTCAACATACTGTAAGATTTTCTTTGACACCACATGATCCACAGAGCATCAAGGTTAAGCTATTTTGATGTTTTCAGTAGGTGATCTCCCTCTCTCCTTCTCTGATGATGCAATCTCTCCTCACTCCTTGCCAAATGGTGCTAACTAGTGCCCAGACTCCAGGACTGTCTCCCGCATGCATTTTCTAGTTTTTTCTTCCCTCTTACTGGCGCTTTTTCTCTCCTCCCTCTGTGTGTTTCAAATGCCCTCCATAGAGCGCCAAGCGGGCCAAAACAAACCTGACTGAGTTGTTTATCACATGCGCTCAAATGTCAACTTGGCAAAACCTGCAGCTATAGCTGTTGTGTGGAGAGGAATGAGAGTAATTACACAGACTGACAGACATAAACACACACAAAAAGCTTGTGAGAGATGCAACAGTGCAATCAGAGACGCGCACACACACAAACGCACCAAGTTTTTTTTTTCATAGTAAACAGACTGAGGCGATGCTTTCATGTTGTCTCTTAGTTGATGCAGCCATTAATTGTACTCCTCTCTCCACCTTTCTCTCTTTTTGATCCATCTTTCTTTGCCTCTTTTTCCTCAGCCGTCCTCCTCATCTATCCCTCCATCTTACCACCTTTTCCTGCTTTTCCACTCCTCTCCTTTTCCCCCATTTTTCCTCTTTTTCTCACTCTCTTGCTTCAATGATTGGAGACTCCAAATTGCCACTGAATTTCATCATAAAACCCCACTCTGCTCTTACTGCCCTTGTTGCCTCCTGACAAACACACAACGCTATGCAGGCACACAACGCAGCACCCATGCTAACATGCCACCAGAACCTATTATTCAGACTAACCATCAAGAAATCCATGTCAAAAGCAATTAGAGAAAAAAGGGGGCTGAGAAAGAAAAGCCACAGAAAGAAAATTGGAAGTTTCTTGTTTGCAAAGAGGGGAAAAAATATTTATTGAAGCGTCTGATGCACACAAATCAACAGAAGCACAGTGAGCAGAGGAGGGAGATAAGAATGGCTGGAACATAACATGCAAATAGGCAGGCAATGTGTTTGGAGTTCTGCGCTCTCCCCGCGGCTGCAACTAACCACTTCTCACATAAATATCCATATACAAAAACAAATTGACATGCAGGTACAGTCCCTAAATGCTCTATTTTCTGAACTCCAAATATCAGACCCATTCGTTGTTTTCTTCCAGCCTTATACAGAAAGAAGAATACATGTCAATTTCACACAAATCTATTCCATTTTTTTAATACTATCCCAACTTAGATTCATGCATTTGCCAAATCTGATTAACTGGAAGATCTTTCTAGGGAAAATCCTCTGGGACTCAGGAATTCATGAGTGTTAGGCCTCCAAAAGTGGGCAGTTTAAAGAGTAGATAATCTTAAGTTATATGAGCACACGTCATATTCTGAGTTTCTTTTTATAAACCGCTTCATGTTTTGTGCCAAAAACAATCCAAATCTCTTGGTTGAAATCATTGTTGTGGTCAACGGGGAACAGAAAACCTTGCAGCACAAATATGTGGTAAGTCGGGGGATGAAATGAAAAATAAGATCAGCTTTTCATAGGAGATGAGAACATCATCAAATACCTTAGTGACTATTATTTACTTCTATTTCTACCACCCAAAGAAGAGGAGAGGAGATTAAAGGGGGTGACACTATCACTGTCTCACAGATTATAAACCCTCCTGAGATCTACGCAACTCTAACAACAAGATCCTTGACCTCAAATGGGCTCTTGAGGACATTTAAGTTTTCTGATTCCAAGCCTAAGATTTTGGTGCAATTTAAAACTGTGTTTTATTATCTTCAGTCCACTTTGAAGCAGAGATACTTTAAGTGGTTTAATGATTTTACCCTTTACATTTAGGCTTATTTGGTGTACAGCACTGTCAGCTTGGGAATCCATGATAGTAGCAGGACGGAAAGTGTCATGAAGTATCCTCTGGAGACTACAGACAACCACATCAGATTTCAGGAAACTAACAGATCTACATTTCCTTCCTTGTTTCTGAAATGAAATGATGTCAAAACTCCTTAAAGTGGAAAAAAGGTGTTACCAAACATCATCTAATTAAAAAAAAAACTGTAGTCATGAAATGTTTTTTTTCATGAAACACTTTTTTTCACCAAATAGCATCCTTTGATGTTCATCGCTCCTCTACAAAACTCAGCCTAACACTTTGTTAGGTCAAAAGACACTTTGATGTTTGTAGAAAGGGGGAAACAAAAGGAAATTGGTCAGAGAGCTGACGCACAACTAAAGGCTGTACTGCTGTTATTATTACGATCACACACTGGTCAGCTGCAACCTATACGATGTGACGTCAGATATCCAGTCACATCCTTAAAAGGATTTCCTCCCCCGTCATATCTGTGGATGCAGAGAAAAAGACTTTATCTCATCCAGCCAATCCTTAATCAGGCTTCTCCAGTCCTTCCCCTGGTTTGTTGTTTCCCCAGCAACAACTCTTTACTTCCTCTAAGTATCTAGAGATGGATACCTTTTGAAAACAGACAGGGTCAACCTCTCAGGAGCATGAATGTACTGAGAAGTAATGCAGTTTGACTTTCATTTTCAGTTTCTTGTAGAATGTTGTGAAGCATTGGTATCAGAGGTGTGGTTTTATCCCCTGAGAATCCAACATATCTGCAGCTCATTACATGTAAATTTGACGACTAATTTAAAATCAGTTTAGTCTCAAGCAAACATATGGAAAAGTAACACAAACCTAATAGATTTAATTGTATTGGTTGCAACTTTTGTGTACTAATAATGAAAAGTCAGGTAAATTTGAATGCCAGGGGTCCTTTCTTATAAAATAAAATAAAATGAAATAAGAATACGTGCTAAGACGTAGTGTCCTTGTAGAGATTTGCCAGTAAAGTTCCAATAACAGTTACTCAGCTGTGGACTGGTCAGATGTTTCCGTTGGTTCAACAGGAAGGCAGAGGTTGAAGGGTTTCACAGAGCTGCGTGTGTGCGTGTGTGTGTGTGTGTGTGTGTGTGTGTGTGTGTGTGTGTGTGTGTGTGTGTGTGTGTGTGCTGCTACTGTTTCAATAGAAGGAAGCCAGTGTGACCCTGCACAGTAGAAGAATTCCACAGCTGCAAAAAAAGCACTCTTGTAGTGACTACTGTCCGTTTTTGCATTTCACCCTTCTCACGTCACTTTGTAGCGTCACACACGTTTTAGTGTCCTGTGTGTAACTGTGATTCATGAACTCACACTGAGTGGATTACTTATTTCAGTGGATCGTATGATGAGAATAATATTGATATAAACAATTGTGTCTTGAAAAAATAGTCAAAAATGTTAATAATTGGGGTAAAGTGAGAAACAAGGTCACAGAGAAAACTGTTAAACTTTTGTGCAGAACTTTGTAAAGAACAGAAGGGAGAAACAGCAGACAATACCTCTGAGATGTTTCAAACACATGCATTCATTGTCGAAGTGGTTTTGTCATTATGAAGTATGACCTAGAATTGTTCCCTGTGGAGAAGTACAGTGTGCCTTGGCTGATTTAGAAATTGTCTTTTACAGCTGATTCGGGGATTATCAGCAGTGCAGCCAAAAAACACATATTTATTATTTTGCTACAGTGATGTTTATGGGAGGTATTTTCATGAGGAAGATGAGCGACATCAGACCCAGTAACAAAGACAAACTGACGACTGATGTCAAAACAGCCTGATCACAAGCTGATCACAGAATTGATGCAGTAATTCATTCAAAAGGAGCTCAAGTATTAAGTGTATAAAAAATCCTTCTAATTTTATTAATTTGTTTTCATGAACTGTAAGCCATAATCATCACAATGACAACACATTTCACTCTGAGTACTGAATGTAATTTATATAATATATCCTTCACTTATTTTTTTAGTGTCAACACTTGATATTTTTCTTTGAACTGTTTTTTTCTTTTTTAACTAAAAACAGGTTTGAAAAGATTTATAAACAATGGAAGTCTGTTTCTATACACACTTAAAAGCTTATAAATGTTTTTAAATTTGGATTTTGCGTGGACATCGGTTTTGTAGACAGCATAGACAATCTGCAAGAGTGGCAACTATTCTGAGTCAGTGTCAAAAGCAGAAATGTGCTGATCATATTTCAAAGCTGAACATGAATTATTATTGGAACAAATTTAGATCAGAATTACCAAAATGTGATCCAGCAGTTTAATTGTTTGATTAAATAAAGTTATCATAGAAGTGATAGCGGTCAGAATGAAATGCCATCTGTATGAAACTAATTTCTTTATCTCACTTCTTCTTTATCTCTCTTCTTTGTCCTCATGACATGCAGTACCCCTCTTGTTAATCTCTCTCCTGCTCTCTCGTCACGTCAGTTTCCCATCACTTGTAGTTTCCCTTCTCTATTCTGAGAGCCTGATGAGAGTAACCAGAAATGCTGAGTTTTGCCTTTCACTCTGCGTATCACCACAAAAATCTCATGATAACTTGACCTGGATTTGACAAAACACAATAGTTGGACAACACTTCAATGGATAAGACCAAAATCCATTAAGTGGATGGAATTTTCTCTAATAAAATCTCTGTCAATATCATTTGGTTATCCCATAATGTGATTCAGTGTCTTGCGTGAAAGAAGGAGGAACACAGAAGAGGATCCAGTCATGCGCAGCTGACAGGTGGACCAACAGGATTACAGTCGAAGCTCCTTTCACTTTCTCACTGTAAAATCTCTTGAGAACACCTCTAATCCGTCTGGTGTGAGATGCATATTTTTCTTGTAATCCCAGTTTTTTTTTCATTCTTCTTCTGTTAAACTCTGCATGTTAAGTTTATTTTGAGCCAAGGTAGTGACATAGCTGCAATAGGATTGGTCTGTTTTTCTGTGAACTGCTGTGGTTCAGCATGAATTGTTGGTGTGTTGGCTGGCATGAATTGTTTCCCTAAAAATAAAACCTTGCCTCCAGAGGATAAATTCTCCCACATTTTGTCATTTTAGATTTACCTCAACTAGTTTTTGGTTTGTAAAGAATATTCCTTCCAGAAATTTTAGTATTATCTTTGAAATTAAGTAAAATCTCTTAAGGCTTAGCTGCTCTTTCTGTTTATGTTTTTTAAATGTTATCAAACAACCTATGATAGCATTTACCTTAAAGGCAGTGTTGATAACCAGATTTAGATAGACTTTTTGCTATTCTAGTTAAAATTATCTTTATGTCCAGATGGCAATCAATGCATGATGTGTTCTAGAAATAGAGCGAAAAATATCGGCTGTCTACAGCAGGAGTAAACCTAGGAAACACAAACCAACCCTGGCGATTAGGATACAATTTGTTAAACCAATCGAATCCCATCCTGCTGTTCTGCCTGCCTCCTGCATGTACATCTCACCGAAATGCACTGATTCAATGTGCATAACAGGATCCAAGTTCACTGGTGAACAGCAGAAAACAAACAAAAACAATGTGCTGAGGACCGTTTTTGAGTCTGTGGTTTTGAATCAGTCACGATCAAATGATCATGAATCAGTGGCACTCATGCATGTGTGGGGGACGGGGGCTGAACGGAGTCCTGAGGAGATGCTACATTCAAATTCATGCTAGTTTTCCGTGACTACCAACCGTGTCTTATAGCTAATATTCTACTCAGAGCACTGCCATGGCAAAGTTCACACAACTCTTAAGAGTGGCTAGCATGGCTTTAATTTTTTTTTATCATAAATTAATTCCTTAAAGATTTTTTTTCCACTTTAAACATCTGGTTTTCTTACTGATTCTTTTCGAGATAACAAAGCATCGTCATCAGCAAATGAATCAAACACCACAAGCTAACAACATAAATATTGTGGCTTTAATCCAGTGGGTTGATAGGAACTCATTCTCTTCCTGACACAGAACACATTTAGCCCTACCTGTCTTCCTCAAAACTGTCCTCAGTGACAGAACAACAGCTTTGAATGGCTATCATGGGTCAAGCCATAACTTTTAGAGCTCCCCCTGGTGACTGGCTGAAGTATAGATCAAATTCCCTGACTTCTCCATAAAACCAGATGGAACAAGGGTCAAACCAGACAAACAGCACACATATGTAATCATTTTCTTTTTAAACTTGCTTACTGTAGTACTTAGCTGTTATTTGTGACTTAAAAGTGTAGTTTTATTTTGTTATTTTATGTTAAAAAGATCATTGACAGCTCTGTTGACACTTCTGAGCCAAATAAGATCTAAATAACACAGCACTGCTCTTTATTCCTCAGGCCAGATAGCCTCAATGCTAGCAGTAAATTATTTCATTGTTAAGCAAGGTGGGTTCAGCCCACACACTAAAGTTTCTGGCTGTGTGTTTTACAGACTCCTCTGCTCTCCTCTCCTGACAATCAGCACTGAGAATCGACTGAGAATCGACTTCTCAGAATTTTTGTCCCAAAACAGATTCTCTGACAGCTGAGAGGAGTCCAACAGATTTCAAGTCTTATTTCTACACGCTACAAATCCTCTTTCTCTTCCTCCCCATTTACACAAATCCTTACCTCCACTGCTTTTTTTCTCTCTCCTCACAGTTAATGCTTTATACTTTATAAGGCTTTTCTGTCATGCCATCATGACAATCTGATGAAGAACAAAAACAACGTTGATGTAAGACAAACAACCCAAAAAAGTGGAGACAGTAAAGCTGTCTGAGCCGTCGTTGTGGTGAGGGTCAGTTAGCTTTTTGTGTGTTTGTTTTAGCTGTAATCCAAAGTGGTACAAATATAAGCTCTAAGAGTATGATAAAATACTCTGTTTGTCAGTTGCACTGGGGATCGTGTTTTTACCAAATCAATGGTATCTTATGAAAAGCCGAGGTTGTGCAAAGTTGAAAAGTCAATAAAGCTTTGGGGAAACTGAGCAATCCTTCCTCCTCCTCATAACATCTGTGTGAGTTAAAAACAGCAGCACAATCACACTAGAGCCCTATAACCAACAGCAGAGCTCTGTTATGACAACTACGCACTCTGGCAGCAGCACTGCCTTCTCAGGCTCTGTTTGATTTCTTTCCCAGGGGTGCGTCCAGATGGAGGTGTAAGAGGTGAAAGGTTGACATAAATTCATGCGAGCTGGATTCCAGAAGTCAATGAAACAAGTACAATGAAATAATGTTATTAATTCATATGTAAAAGAGCTTTGTTTTTGGAGCTTCACTGTTTAAAACACAAATTAAATTTTAATTTCAGACATAATTCATTTTAACCCACCAATTAATAATATATGTATGAAAGACACTACTCCAATGGTTTACTTGCTTCAAAATAGTCAGATACATATCATATTGAATCTGTTTTACTCACTTAAATCTCTGGTGACTCCTTTTTTATTTTGTTCTTGTTTTGAAGTTGGGGGCTGTGTGGCTCCCAAATGGTATTTAGCAAGTGATTGGCACAGGTCAAAAGTCACCGCTGAAGCACTCAACCCTGTAATGTTTCACTTTTTACAAGCCAATAACTTTGAAGGAACTGTCAGAGAATCAAAACTGTTGGCTTGGTCACCTCTAGAAGCCCTTTTCGAGTTTCAAATTTTACAAGTGTGTTTTTAACAGGACACAAACTGTTTTATGTTATTCAGTTTATTTGCCTGTCCTGTCCTACAAACGTTGTTAAATCACATTCCCTGGCTGGTTAAACCAATATTGTCTGGGGTTAAATATCAACAGCTATAGATCACAATACAGTTTGGTATATATTCATGGTGTGATGAGGGGTATCGTACTGAATCTTGTTGGGGGGCGGCTGTGTCTCATTGGTTGCGTCAACTGTCACTCAGAGAGCTCCCACAGTCCAAGTACCGATGTGCTCATGAGCAAGATCCTGACCCCAGACACTGGGATAGAAACTGAACATTATACCTGCCTCAACTTCCTATATTGTTATTGTTATTGTTAGCATTCTGATATTAGCATTTAGCTTGTTCATTGCTGTCCCAAAGACCTGCTGACTAAAATATGTTTCATTATAAATACTTTTTGGCACAAAGATTAGCTGCTTTGTATTTTTTTTCTCTTGACTTAACTAGACAATACATGTTGTAGTTAGCCAAATTACAGCAGCTAAATGAACATTTTAGCAAGCTAATCTTAGCATTTAGCCTACTTTGTATCATTTCCCAGAGCTGCTAGCTGCTGGATTTTGATCTTAACTGTTCTGGTTTCATATCATGCTGTATTCGCACTTCATTGCCCTCCACTTCCTAAAATGTGCAAAAATCTTTTTGCTTGTTTATTGTCATCTATATTCCTGTGTTGTCCCTGTGCATGGTGTCCATCCCCTCTTCATAACTTTCACGAAAAGGTCAGAGAAGGCCTGCAGGTAGAAGAAAATGACATTCAGTCATAAACAAAAAAGACAGTAGGGGGTCTGATATGGGCTTTACCCAGGGCGACAACAGCATCTGGTGAATTTTGTGTTTGTGTTAATCTTAGTAGAGTGTGTGTTTAAAGTGCAGTGGGATGATCTGCCCTCATATTCAAACCAAAGACGGGAGAAAGAGGAGGGGGGCTAAGCTTGTTATTAGAAACTCCAGCCAGATTCAGAGGAAGGGGATGGGAAATCCCTCGCTGTCTCAGTGATTGTCTCTATAACTCCCTGTGGATTTGGAGTGAGTCCCCCCACCAACCCCCATCCATCCTACTCCAACCCTCTTACTGTTAGAGTATAAGTAGTGTTTCCCAGACAGCAACAAAAAATGATTATGATAAGGTTAAGCTAGTGCCAATGTTCACAACATATCAAAAAAAAAATCCTTTTCTAAAGCGACGAGATTATTTTAAAGCGCTACACAAACCTTTAGACCTCCACTCTGATTTTCATTATCTATAGAAGGGATTCAGATTAGAGTCACAAGATTTTAAGGTTAAAGGACAATTCCACTTCTTAGTTTATGTGTAGGCCTGTAATATGTTTGCTGTGCTTTGAAATTCATTGGTTGTTAGTGATCCATCAGATCCATGAACTAAAGTTTAGGACTTTAATTTTGTACTTTGACTTACATCAGGGCCTGTGTCCACTAGCGGTGCTTTGTACTGACTTTTATATACAAAAATAATGAATATCAGAGTTTCCAGCAAAAAAAAAAAAAAAAAAAGCATCAGCTGTTTTTTGTCATAAAGCTCTCAGCAGTCTGTTAAATAGTATTTTACTTTTAGAACATTACTGTGCTGTTGGTCTGTCTTCTCAATTACACATCAATCAGATTCAAAAATGGGCAGGACATATGATATCAACTTTTTCAACAACAACAACAACAACAACGACAACAAAATGACCACACTCCTTTTTTTTAAGGGTAAGATTTCCAAGTCTGGAGCCGTTAACAACAACAGAAATATTCAAGGAATAAAGGAAAGTGCTGTTAGTGAACAGGCCCTTATTGCTAAGTTAGCTTTATAAATATGTAGCGAAAATCTAGTTTTCAACATGAGTTACTTCCCTGAAAACTTTTCTTTGTTTAAATGTCCCAACACATAAATGCAATTGTTACTGTTTGCTAACCATTTTTTGTAACTAATGTATAAACCCAACAGATGTGCAAAAGGTGTATGGTGTGGTACATCAGGTATATTTAAAAAGTGGGGAATTTGTCAAGCAGTGGACAGAGATACAGCTGATGTCAAGTTGAACATTTCTGATTAGGATTTTCAAATCTGGAATACTATAGAGGGGCTGTTAGTGCTGTTGCAGCAAGAAGGCTGCCGGTTTGAATCCCGGTTTGGGCATGGTGTGCCTTTCTGTGTGGAGTTTGCATGTTCTCCCCGTGCATGTGTGGGTTCTCTCCGGGTACTCTGGCTTCCTCCCACAGTCCAAAAACATGCTCACTAGGTCAACTGGTGATTCTAAGTTGCCCTAGGTGTGAGTGTGAAAGGTCGTCTGTCTCTGTGTGTCAGCCCTGTGATTGACTGGTGACCAGTCCAGGGTGTACCCTGCCTCTCGCCCTAAGCTAGCTGGGCTAGACTCCAGCCACCCATGACCCTGAATAGGATAAGCGGTATAGAAAATGAATGAATACATTAGGATGGGACTAGGCAAAAATCCTAAATCTACTAAAAGTATTTTCATACTTGAAAAAAATGCATTGTGTACAAAAAAATAGAAGGATTTATGAGTCACAACTGACTGCATTTTACTATTATGGATGAGTTAACGACTTACCGTTTTGTTTTTTACTGAGCTCTTTTGTCTTCTAATGCTTGTTTTTTAAAAAAGATGAAAATTAAAGTATTAAAAAAATCTCTGTATATCCTAAATTTATACATTGGATTATGTGACACAGCTCTTAATGAACTGCAGACATTTAAAAAACAACAACACTAATTCTTGTGAATTAAAAAAAGGAAATTTGACAATCAGTGACTTTCCAAAATAGATCAATGAATAAGTAAATAACCAATGCACTTCCAAAGGAGAATATGTGTTTTTAAGTCAGGCTTAAGTTTACCCTTGTGGTTTCTGTATGCTAGTCATTCATCAGTCAAATGATGCCTCACACTGCCAGAGAGGACAAGAAAACAGGAAGAAATAGAAAAAGTCTGTATCGTGTAACAGTACTCCTCTCCATCCCCAACAGGTAGACTGCTCAGCGCTTGATTTGTGCCATTCTTAAGCAGAAGTAAAAGTTTTATTTCTTATTGTTTTATGCTGGGCTAAAGCTGGCTGTGCTAAAAAAAGGACCTGCGTGCTGCTTGGTCAAATAAATAAAAGGTTAACGACAAATAAATCCAAGCAAACAGAGCGAGGAGAACCACAGAGGCCAAAAGGCAACACCAAGTTCACCTGGATGTTATTTCTGTTGAAATGCTCTCACAACAGAGGCGGAAGGATCGGATTTCGGTGCCAAGGCCCAGTGGCTCTGAGCTTGTGGCTCTGGGCTAAAGGCTAATCGGACACGAGAGGCGACCAGTCGGGCGTGATGAGAAGGTAGGGAGAGGAAACAAAAAGTATGAAGGAGAGAAATAAGAGCAGAGGGAGGAAGTTTCTGTTGCTAGCAGTAATACATGGCACACATAAACAGCCAGAGGGATGAGAGTTTAGTCAGTGGCCGGGGGCAGCAGTCCTATTTGATGCCTGATTAACAAATTAATCTGCAGTCCTACTCAATATGGATTAATGGGCTAAAAATAGCTCTCATTAATCTTCCATAGAAATAATGACATTAGCATCATTAAGAGGATCTGGATAGTTAGCATTATAGCCCACTGCCCACTTCGCCTGTGTGTGTGTGTGTGTGTGTGTGTGTGTGTGTGTGTGTGTGTGTGTGTGTGTGTGTGTGTGTCAGAAAGAGAAGGTTTTTCAGATAAGCCACTGAGCATTGGCGTAGTATAGAGTAATACTTTAGTGGTTCAAGTAAATTAAAAGTGAAGACTATCAGGCCTGAGGGGAGGGTCTGTTTGAGACGTTGTTTGAGCAGCACGGTAATAAAGAATGAGCAGAAGGTTGCTGGGGATCCTTAACAAGTCTAACATTCGAGTTATAACATTTAAGGCCTTAAAATGTCTGAAAAAGCCTTATTTTACTTGGAGTGGTCCTAAATGTTAGATGGCATTTTGATCCACATATGCCTGAACTTATTTTTTTATCAATCTACACTGTTTTATTAATGCATTTTAACTTTTCATAATCCTTTATTAAATTTTTGCCTGATTGAAATAAATGCATGCCCATTTGAGAACCTGCACACCTGCTGTGACTGGACAGTTACCCCCTCGTTACAGATCATCTGTCTTACCATAGTCAACTGATCGTCATCAGTTTCATACCAGTCAACCAGCAGCACAACATGTTTACTGCCTTTCTCACCCTCATAAGCCCAAAGATGTGCTTGTCCACCAGCTGATAATCCCTGCTAGTTTTCAATCTGCCTGCTACATGTCTAGGATTTGAAGCTTTCACAGAGGGCCTCCCCAACCCCATCACTCTTCACCTTTTCTGTTCTTCGCCGTCTCATCCTTAAAGATCCTAAAAAACAACTCACTGCAGATTAAAGTTGATCAGCTTCTGAGTGTTTTTTGTGCAGCTTCTCTGGTTATGTGTCAGAGCAGGCTACGAGCAAATTCTCTTTGTAATGTTTGTCTGAGCCTCAGCCCATTGGGTGCAGAGCTTTTTCTAAGAAACCTTTGCACATGAGTTAGTCCAGACCTCTAAAGCGTGACGGGGTGAATGTCTGGTTATGTGAGATTCGTGACTCTCCAATGAAAGCCTTAAATCACATGTTTGGTGATTGTCATGCTTTGCAACCCTGCATGCCTCTCTTTAAGATTTTAAGAGCCTAGCAGACAGTTTCATTTATAGAATTTACTCATGTTCTTACTTGTGAATACGCAGGCATGCTTTTTTAACTGGACTGCAACAATTCTGCGACCTGGTGGAGCAAATAACTGCTGTGAGCAAAATAAGAGGTAAACATGGTAAATTTTCAGGCCTGAAACTTGTCTTGGTGCCTCTGCTCTAAATGAAAAGATATTTGACCATAAAATCTAGGCCTTCAACATTCAGCCACAAAATCTAAGCATCTATAATAGCCTGTGTCAGCTTCTTTCATCATCTACGCATCAGTAAAGAGACAGCTCCAGAAAAGGGTTCTTCTCTTTGATGTTCACTGACTGACACTTGAATATGACATTTGTCACAGTCCTTTTAGATGTCTGAATGAAGAAAACTATGAAGCTTAAATAAAGCAGCACTGGTTCTGTCTCAATGCAGCATTGCGTCATTCATATTTATCTGCAGGTTATCTGTGGGAAGAGTAAGCGCACTGCGAGGTAAACGTGGAAATGGACCCACAGCACGGACTGCAGAGGTGGTTTCGCAATGAGGCGAAGAGATAAAAAAGAAATACAGAAGGAGGAGGAGGAAGGGTTTGTTAAAAAAGAGAGAGAATAAGTAAAACAGAGTGGCTCTCTCTCTCTCTCACACACACACACACACACAAACACACACACGGGTGTCAGCGTCCTGTACAAAATATGAACATGACAAGTACATGAGAAACACATTCTTCCACACCCAAACACACACTCTATTCTCATGTTTTCAGTAAACATCTCTCTCTCTCTCTCTCTCTCTCTCTCTCTCTCTCTCTCTCTCTCTCTCTCTCTCACACACACACACACACACACACACACACACACACACACACACACACACACACACAAACACATGTTGTTCCAGCTTTGCAGACACAGCCACTCAAACTATAATATAAAGAAAAAAAACATATCAGTGGGGGAAAAGAGGGCACAGCATCTTTTTCCCTTAAAAAAAAAACAGCTTAATGCCTCTGGAGAACATTATAGGAATATTATATATTTGTGAGTTTTTGTGCTACTCAGAAACCAGAAAGCTAAAATTAAGGAAGAGTAGACAGTGTCTGATTTTATCCGGGTGTAAAAACGAACCATTTGAGAAAAAGGAAAAGAAAACAACACAGCAGAACACTTACAGCGGCCCAATCTTCAAACAAAATCGTTTTCTTTTTTTCTTTAACTGCACAGCAGAGTACATTTTTGGACTCCTTTAATTCTTTGCTGTGAACTTCTCTGAGATTTAATCTGGGATATTTTGTGTGTGTGTGTCTGCATCTTGGAGAAACAGGCAAAGAAAAAACCAGATTTCATAAAGTTAGAGTGAATAAAAAGCTTTCTTACCTTTCTGTAAAAACTGCAACAGAGGAAGAAGAGTGTGTTCTGCTTTCTGCAGACTGGATCTGAGGTATTCACAGACCTCTGAGGTGTGTGTGTTATGTGTGTGTGTTTGTGTGTTTAAGGTCTGTTGTTAATAGCTCTCATTATGATCAACCTCTAATCAGTAAAAATAGCAATGTAGGTCAGTGTTTAGTCTGCACACACACACACACACACACACACACACACACACACACACACACACACACACACACACACACAAAAAAAAAAAAAAAAAAAATCTGGGTGTTTCACATGATCATTAAATTTCATGAAACATGTGAATGTGTGTGTGTGATTACATGGTGCAGGGGTCTTTGAGGCCACTTAAGCCCTTTGGTCACATAGGGGCCTCCACACACACACACACACAAAGAGAGAGAGAGAGCACAGAGTGAGGTCATTGGAGAGAGAGTGACAGCTACAGGAAATGAAACACACCTCAGATTACACTTAAACAACATGAACTAACATTTAAAACATGTGGCTTTGCACAACTCCCTGTTTCAATCACCGCTGTGTGTTTCTTGATTGAAACCTTTCAGTCTCCTGTCGCTCGCTTTAAACACAAACACAGAGGAAAAGAGTGTGAAAATGTCACTTGGAGAACACCCAGGACTCTCTGAGTTCTCTATTTTTTCACTCAGTCTTGTTCTTTTTCGTCTCCTTCATTTTCTTCCTGTGGGTGTCTGCACACTCTGCAAAGAAGCAGATATCAAGGCTTATTTTTCCCTCTCTTCATAAGAAGCCATCTGCTGCTGCAGTTTAATATTAAAATGGTTTTTTTGGAGTCAAGTAAACCATCACAGTAAACACACACATGCATCTAGTAACTCTTCGCTCGCTGTCACTCACCCAACATCACAGGGGCAGTTCTCCACCAGGGTATCAGCTTTAAAAACTGTGATGTTGCCTCACAAACTTCACTGTTACATCCATGCAGAGCTTGAAGTGAGAGATGAAAGGAGTCTGCATGCTAAAGCAGCAGCGGCGCCCTGTACAGCTTGTATGAATAGCAGTGTTTACAGCTTGTTAGCTGTGTTGAGTTGTTAAAAAGTGACTGATTGTAACAAAGCCTCAGCATCTGGTGTCGAAAATTGAAGCTGGCATGGAAGAGCACAGAAATGCAGTTCCTGGAGTGTCCACTTGGGGCTGGCTTCATACACCAAGGCAGTCCCATTAACAGTAATGTTAAAAAGGCCGCTTTAAATCAGAATTAAACATGTTTCATTTAATTATATTATAAAAGTTGGCATAATAAGTTGGCATAAGTTTCAATAATCAGGGCTGTGGCTGATTTGCGATAGGAAAGCTATAGAGAAACAGGAAATGTGGGGAGTAGAGAGTGACATGAAGCAAATCATAGAGGCCAAGAGTTTTCTTGCTTTTGGAATGACACCTTTCAAGTATCCTCTGCTGACAAGAATTTATATGAGAGAGGCTGTTAGGTCACAAAATCAAGACTGATTCTAGGACAGTGCATGTGTGCTATTTTCAGTCATGTGTTATAGATTAGTTGAATCCACACTTGGAATGAGGAAAAAAAGCAAGTGACAAAGTGGTTTTAAAAATGCCTGAAATAGTCATCTTACGGCAAGAAGACAGACCATGATCAACCTGAATTAAAATTCAAACCCTGGTTCCTGCTGTCAAAACACAGCTCTTCAAAACGTCTGTAGTGTTTGGGGAGAGGCCCCTCTGTTGAAAAGCACTTTTAGTCTGCCTTACGGTGGCCCTGAAGGCTCACAGCACTGCAACTTAAGAGAACATATTTAAACAGACAAAACAAAAGCAAGTTAAGAAAACATCTTTATTTATTGACAACACCTGCACAGCATTCAGACAACACAACCGAAGAGTTTCCAGAGGACACTTAGATGCACATGTCTGTCATTAGCTAATATGCTAATATCTGAATCATGCGATCACAATGTTTAAATAATTCAAAAGCACTCACTCTTATTTCATTTTCCATCACCACTGACGGAAAGAGAACCTGAATAAAGCTGTGACTCAAAATCTGCAGCGTGTTTTCTAAATGCTGAGCATGTGTTGTCAAATTGCTGAAGATTTTTTTCTGAATTTGCTTGTGTTTTGTCTTTTTGCATGTGTTTTCTTCAGTTGCAGTGCTGTGAGCTCTCGGGGCTCACCTCACCTGTACCTGAACTGTAGCAACACAGGTTTTCTTGTTTCTGTTTCTTTTCTTGAGCAAAGATAACTCAAACTAAGTTAAATCCTATTTTAAAACATGACAAATAAAATCATCCTCATGGCTTTCTATTCCCACCACTAGGAGCATAAAGAAGGGGGGGATTTGATTGCACAGTTTCAACATTTGCGTGAATTCAACCCTACAAAATTAGGCGATAAGAAGACTCAGACTACATTGTTTCTCTCCCAAGTTCAGGTTTTTCTGTTGTGCATTAAAACAAAGGGAGGAGCAGTTTCTGTCTCAACTCTTGAACTCGCAAGTGAGAAAATGAAACATCTGAGAATTTAAACTCGTCTTTTCAGTCTGAAACAAAAAACCTTTGCAGTTCAGAGGGATGACTTTAAAGTGGGTGGTTTGCATGATTTTAGTTGACAGTGGTTACGATTGAGTCCATAATGGCTTCTGTCGTGGGGGGAAAAAAACTCTCATACAGCATCATACCCTCCACAATACATCTGTAAACTCAGGACGTCTAAAAATATATTTTTGACATAGTTTGGCTGAATATGCTTCTGCTGTCTCATGTTACATGCTGACCCCGCAGCAGAGTCACTGATTACTGTAAACCAGACACAGACAGATGCAAGTGGTCCGTACTGTCTCCAAGTGACACCAAGATCCTCCTTTGAAACAAGCAAAATAATTGCTGTCTCGACCACAAACCTCGTCATAAATCATCACTGGCACTGGTGACGGACTCACAAAACAGTAACATTATAGATTTTAAACACTGGCACAAAATCATCAGATAACAGCTCACTTACAAATTGGATTTAAAGGATTTCTGGACTGAAGCCCCGCAAGCTTTGGTGGAAGATTTCCAACTCAGAGTCTGGGATCCAATCCAACATCTTTGTGCTTTTTTTGTGCCCAAATTTGTAGACGGACATTTGTACTTGGGTAACTGAGAGCTGGCATATGCAGCCCAGATTGTCTTACAATCTCATTATTTTGGAATAAACACTAAAATATGAAACACTCTACCTCATACTTCAACATGGACTGTTGCTACACCTGGCTGTAGAGCAGTGAGGTGCATTTTCTTCCTCTTAAGCTTCTTGTGGGGTTTGTATACCAGGGTTCATAATAGACAGTGCGCCAGAGGATCTGTATGCAAAACTGTGATAACTACAAGCAAAAAGGGAGAGTATGAGAGTCTGAAATCTTTAAACGTTTAAGCCTTTTAGAGTCAAAAACAACCCTTACCGAGACAAATCAGACTTGTGTTTTTTCAACATGTAAATTTTGACTTTAAGGCTGCTGCAGCAAAGCGAGGATATCAGCGTAAACTGTGAAGGAACACGGTCATTTAGAAAAGACATGAAAATCACGAAAGGAGGGAAGTTGTTAAGTGTCCTGTGTACTTGTGTGAATGTGTGTGTGTGTGTAGTGTTGAGAGGATGGCCTGTGAGAAGAGGAGAGGGGATTATCGACACACAGCTAATCTCTTTATTCCACTCAAATCTACATTGCCTCAAAAGAAAAACACCTCCTTACACTCTTTGAGTGACTGCACACACGCAAACAAGTGTGCCTGATAGACATCATGAGCAAACACAGGAGCATGTTGGAGGAAACACAAGCTTGAAGGTTAGGTGACAGACCTCACCTGCAGACCTCACATGAACAAACACATGTATTCCATATATGTTTTATTCATTGCTTGTTTACATTTGTTGCAAGCATACTCTTACAAGTAAAGCAGCAGATTTTTTTAGTTAAATGTTTGCTGATTAAAAGAAAGCCACATGATGAAATACCTTATTTTGTTCGAAGCGAATACCTCAGCTGACAGACACACGTGACTCCAGGTATCAGCGTCGCCCCTCTTTGGATGTTGGAAAAAAGAGATGATGGTAACTTAACTTCCGTTTGAATACTCATGTCCATGTTTTTTTCACTTCTGCAGGCTGGTGCAGACTTCTGCAAAGTCAGCATGCTCCAAAGACTATCCAAACAGTTCCCCAAGTATATAATGGGCCTTAAGCACACTTTCTGCAGACTTCCTAGTCTTGTTGCAAACCCAGCCAGATCTAACTGATTTGATCACTTAAATTCAATGAAATACAAACAAGACTTTGGAGACGTTTCCAATCAGTCTGAGAAAACACAATGCTTCTCAAGAAACTGTAAACGACTACTTTTTTAAATAAAGAAGATATGCTGTTAATTCCACTGAAGGACTTTTTCATTCTGGTGTCAGATCATGCTACAAACAGGACTTTAAACTCTCTCCTAAACCTTAAAGGCTATAAATGATAGCCAAATACACATACATAGTTCAGAAATATCTTTAAGTTTTGGTTAAAATTTGCATGGGTTTAAGTTTTTTCTTGAAGGTATACTTTTAGGATTTAGGAGGCTTAGAGAAGGTCGAACAGGAAACAGGACCAAAGAGTTGGGAAGTCATGCAGAGTTTGGACTTGAACCCAGGCCTGCTCCTTGAGGGGTGAGAGACCAAACTGCTGTTAGGCAGCATTCGTGCCTTAATGTTGGCTCAGGTTACAAACATCTTGGTTCAGCCTTTTAATACTTAAAGAGGGTTGAGCATCACATTAACACATACTGATACAGACAAATCAGAGTGAATAGATTGTGGAGGATTGTGTCATGTCATATTTCACTAAATCAGCCATTTAACCTTCAATGAAGTTACTTTTTCTAGGTAAGAATGATCCTGTAAAATGTTTATGTTCCAGGTTTTTTGTGTTCTTGTAAGAGCAGTTTCAACACACACACACACACACACACACACACACACACACACACACACACACACACACACACACACACACACACACGCACACATATCTTAAGCCTAGTCTTTGGTCTTTGTCTGCCTGGGGCCTCCAGATCACAAGCACCTGAGACCACATACTGATCCTGTTTATGAAAATGAGATCAGAAATATTCTGGGTCACAGCACCACACATGACTTAGTGCATCGGTTTTATCAGATTAAAACATACATACCATATGCATATACATACAAACTGTATACACCCACACACACAAAGAGAATCAGGATCCCGACTCACTCCACATAAAGCAGTGTAATTATCGGCCTTAAGTGTTATAATCCATTTTCATGCATATTTCAGAAAACTATTCTTAATTCATTTGAAGATGGCTCACTCTCTCTCACACACACAGATTGTGCACATCTATGTGCTTTAGGATCTGTTAGTGACTCTACATTAATTCAGCACCAAAGCAGGATCTCTCCCGAATTCATATCGGGGAAGTATTTTTGCATTGTTTTCAAGAAAAATATAAAAGCGTTAAAGTTGCAATGGTCGTTGTATTACATATTATAATAATAATAATAATAATAATAATAATAATAATAATAATAAGAAGAAGAAGAAGAAGAAGAAGAAGAATTTGGCTTTTATTAAAACCACCTGTGCTAATAAGTTTGATGAATCTTGTCATTTCTATAACTATGAATCTATTTGTGCCGTATGCGCGTGTCATAGAATTCATCAGCTGGTCATTGGCGCAATGACAAAACAGAAATGAAAGTAACAAAAATATCTTTTTTATTTTTTTTTTTTTTTGTGCTTGGTGAATTTTCTTGCACAGTTTCTGAAAAAAAGTCAGCGTACCAAACTGCAAACTATTAAACTTCAGCAGCAAAGGATTCTTTTCTATCCTCATGCTGCCATCTGCTGGACAACAATCGTCATTACAACCAAATCCTGCGTGTCCTGCAGTGCTTTGTTGTTGTTGCTGTTGTTATGGCTATTTAAATGAAAGAAATTAGCTATATCACAACAGGTCTGATGATACTTTTTTATAGTTCATTCTGAACTGTAAGATCTGTTGGTGTTTTTTGCACCAGCTGCTCTGAAGTCATTGCAAAGCACTTTAAACATAAATGCACTGGTTACTTTAGTTGACTTCAGAGCTTTAATTGTAAACTCCAACTTGTATCGCCACGTGCTAACTGACTTTATAACATTACATCATAACTGCATGCCTATTTTGTAGTGATCATCTATTTTTAAGTGTTATATTTTAGTTTTTATTTTGCATGCTTGGTTTTATAAAATAAAAACCTTTTCACCTTTACTCTAAGTCACATTTAATAATTTCTGCACAGTGTTATTCTCTAAACTTTTCCTTAGATTAATGATTTGGGTATTCCTTCCTCAGGGGTTTAGAGAGGGTCAGGGGGTGGCCAGAAATTTGCCTGGGGGGTCATATTCAGGAGGAGGCTGCTGCTTCCTGATGAGTCCTAAAAGAAATGAGTTCAGCAGACTTAAATGTTTCCACTGTTGAGTTTCAAAGTTAAAAATTGTAAAAAGCATTACAATATTTCAGGGGGGTTTATTTCGACTAGAAGTTTGGTGGCTGTATCTGTCTATGTTGAAAAGCTCTGGGGTTTTTTTTGTTTGTTTTTTTTTTTTGTTTTGTTTTGTTTTTGTTGTTGTTTTTTTTTGTTTGTTTGTTTGTTTTGTTTTTTGTACAAGTTCGAAATAAAGGATTCAATTCAAATCCAACTCAGTTCAAGTAACAGTGGTGTGATTAGTAGAGATGACCCTCTCTCTTGTTTATCATGCCGAGCCACCCTTAGAAAAAAATGTCTGCACCCAGAAAAAAGGCTGCCTCAGGAGGGAGCATGATTCATTCTCAGTGCGCTAAAACTGCAGTCTCCTCTCTCCGCTGCGGCACCGGAAGTAGTCTTTGAGCCACCTGATTAGCGGCGTCTCAGAGTGATAATAGTGCTCGGAGGAGAGAATAGAGAGGAGAGAGGAGATTGATCAGAGGAGCGATTTGCGAGGAAACACGAGAGCAGCCTTCGCGGAATTCTTTTCAGTGACAGACACGCCCCCATCCCATGTGGGATTTCACTCACTGATTATACACTGCATCCTCTCAGCACCGGAGTTTGATGATAGCGAGAAGACGGAGCTGAAAACAGTCACGAATAATAATCCTGATATGAGTCAATTAAAAATATGTGGATCACTGCCGAGTGGTTAAATTCAACATCTAATGAAATAACTCATAAAGTTCACATAGAAAATAAACGTTCATGACATGATCAGTTATTCATCTCATTCATTTTCCTGTTTATTCTTTTTTTCTTTTTGAAGAGAATTTAAAATTGGGAGAGTCAGTTACAAAAAAAAAACAACCGTGATACTTCCTTTAGAGGTCATAAAGTTTCATTCATGAGGTTTGTACAGAGTAAAACGATTTATATTTCCCCTAAGATCTAATAAATAAATAATATCCTGTGTTCCTGAGACATCACATTAATTAACGTTATATTGATAAGTTTCAGAGAATCAGATAAGCTCCAGATGAAGGCGAAACAATTAATAAATAATCTAATAATGATTTTACCAGTGAAGTAATTTTATTAGTTATTACAGCACACATGTGCAGACACAAACAGCTGTTAGAGCTGACTGACAGATGATTCAGAGAGGATCAGCTGACACCTTCTTACTAAAAGACGTCATGTGACACTCCAGAGGAAAGGCCGTCTCACTCCTCTTAAAACAAATCTAATCTAAATCTAAGTTTCCTCTCTCCTCCCCTTATTTCCTTGCATCTCTCCATGCATCTTTGGTGGTAGGGACTAAGATGCAAGTGAACAACATAAGTGGAGGAAGGTAGGATTAAAATTTGCTCTATCATTACTATAGCAAGTGGCCCATAAAATTATTTAGAACAATTTCTGTTTTATTTTGGTTAGAACTGTACAAATTACAAACACAAGTTGTTTCCTCAGTTTATCTTCATTGAAGTTGAGTGGAGAGGTTTTCCTCTTTCTTGGAAAGCAAGACAGTGTGGGTGAGGACTGGGATGAATTTTCTGCTTAAGAATTGTTCCAGGAAAACACCTCAATGATTAAAAAAGAACTCCCCCAACACACACACACACACACACACACACACACACACACACACGGTGAGACTATAATCACCATCCCTAAAAAGACTCTGCATGATCTGTGATGAAACCATACACAGGTAGCTCCCTCTGTATAAACACATTCTTGTGTTTTTGTTTGTGTGCATCTGCCTGCAGACTGACCCCAAACTGTGCAGCGCTCAGACCACTGCAGGTCATCACTCATGATGTCATTGCTCCCGGAAGTTCACGGGTCACACACTGGGCTCACAGGAAACCTGGACGACAGACACTCGACCTGTGAGGGCAATCATCATTGAGCTAGTCTGTGACCTGAGGGCAGGAACACACAACTGTCTGTGAACTTAACAACCCATCAGGTCTGGGAATAGATTTTCAGATGTCTTTTTGTATACTAAAGCTGTTGCCATTCATTCATTGGTTGTAAGATTTTTGAAGTACCAAAATATTTTAAACTTCAAGAATGTGTTTGCAAAACATCTTTGATGAATCTCGACATAATTATCATTTATCAAACAAAGACAAAAACTTAAAACAGATTACAACTACTTCAAAATGTGCTGTATCGCTTACAAAAAGCCGAAACTGAAAAAAAGCATAAAAGGTAAATGCTTACGGGGAAAAGAGTAACCTCAGAAAAACTCAGGAGGTTAAATGTGATGACTTTTATTTTGAGGCACTTTTAATTCACACAAAGAAAAAAAAATCATTGGAAAAACTAAGGAATAAGTCACATCCTCTTCATTATCATTATGTTCATGTGAAAGTGGTTTTGTACAGATGAAAAGCAACTACAGTTGACACTACCACAGATTTCTTACAATATCATGGAGTTCCTGAAAGGGGAAAAAGGGAGAGAAAAAAGCAAGCTATTTCACTTCAAACCCGGCTCAAGTGGAGTTGTGCCTTTTAAAAGGCAGCCTTGTCACACAGCGGTTAAATCCATACCCAGCCTCTCTGAGAGTCTAAAGGTTTTTAAATGCACCGTGAAGCAAGTCAGAGTAAACAGTAGTTCCTGTGTGACATACTGCAAACAGCAGAAACACAAGAGTAGATAAAAAAGCCTGTGCTGTCCACCTGTTGAAATGAATCAGATCATCAATGAAGAGTGGCGTTACTGTCACCTATGCTAAATAAAAAAGGCTCCATGGTCTGATGAAAACTCACTGACTGCTAGTTCAGTAAAAACAACTCAGCAGATCAGACCCACCAGCACATGTGGTCTGTGTTCTTGGAAAACGCATCGTTCCGTATCCTGTTCAGCCAACTAAAAGCATTTCTCAGTGTCCTTAAGAAGCATCTTTTTTGTGAATTTAGCCTACTTTGATGCTAACGATGGCTAGAATTTTAGTATAACTTCAGCCCTGCAATACTCATCTGTGTGCAAAAGATACACATCAAATCTCTTAAAAAGAACTGGCTCTTTTTGACCCCTATCAGCCTCATGCAACATAAAACAAACACAAAGCGAAAAGGAGGTGAAGGACAGCAAGAATCACAGAGGGACAGGCATGGGGAATATAAGCTGTTTTTAGCTTCACAGGGCTACAGAGAGGGAATGAGAGAAGAATGGGCAGAATGTACAGGGTGAGAAAATATGAAGGACAGCATTCTGTTTTTGTCCTTTACGAGCTCTTGTCGTCAAAGTAGGTCTGTTCAATACGTCTGCAGAAGGACAGCAGGTTGCTGTAGCTCTTGATCCTTTCTGCCAACTCGCTGCTGGTCAGTCTGGTGGTCAGGATGGTGAAGAGGTGACCAAACACCAACGCATCCAGCTCTGTAGGCCTGGGAAACACACACACACACACACACACACACACACACACACACACACACACACACACACACACACACACACACACACACACACACACTTCAGATGTCACTTCTGCAAAGACTCCTGAGATGATGGAACTCCAAACCCTTTTTAATCTGTTTTGTTAAGTTTATGGATTTTTTTTTGTTTTGTTTTGTTTTGGGGTTTGTTTGTTTATTTTTTTTTTTGGGGGGGGGGTACTTAAGTGGCACATAAAGTTAGACTCTTATCTTTAATGCACCATTAACTTTCTCCATGCCTTCTTGTCTAAACACCCACAGCATTATCTTTAAACGAAGGTCATATTAAAGTACGTCTGACCCTGATGCTGCTGTAATGACTGATTCAAACCTCACAAAATTATATTTAAAATGTATCACATGTAGTTGAAACTGGAATTTGGGATTCCGTTTTATTTATTAAACTCATTCTATGTCTTTACAGCATTACAACCACAAGGAGGAGCTATGGCTGTCAGATGTCGTAAACAACCCCTGCCTGCACTAAAGCAAGTGAAGCACAGAGTAGAATTTGCAGGTAGTCAGCATATTGCTCAAGTATAACACCTCACTTTGCCAGAGGGGAGACACTCACTGTTTATTAAAGAAGTACGGTTGTGTTCCCAGCCTCTGAGAGAGGGCTTGGCAGCACTGACTCACATCCTCATAAACCTGAAACAAAACACAGGACAAAAAGGTTTTTCAGCTTGTGTCTGTCATTTTTGGTCAACTCTCTGTTAGACAACAAATTATAAATAGTTTCTTTGCTGGCAGGAAAACAGTTTTCAGTCAGAAGATTTTTATGGTTGTCTCTCACCTGCTCCAGAGATTTGCCTCCCCAGCCAACAGCATTCATCTTCCTGCGAACCTCCCACTGCTTCTGATAGGACAGGATGTTACAAAGAGGCCACGAATACGGACTGCTGTACCTGGGTCGGGTGATCTACAGAAAAACAAGTACTTCAGATCTGAAAACAAAAAAAAATCCACAGTATGAACTCTGTATTTGATCAATCTTAAGGTAAGTAAACTCACCTCAGCAGCTGTGGCATCATCACACCACTGGATGTACAACTACAGAGAAGAGAAGGAGGTAGATGCAAGAGATAAAAACAGCTGAAACAGTATTACACAGATCAAGCTGTTTGTGGCGTGTGCTGGCTGTGTGTACATGAGAGTTTGTGTACCTCAGCAGTAAGCAGCATGTTGTTAACTAGCTCCATGTATGCTTTCATCTCAGCACGTTGAACATCATCTAAGCCATCACTCAGAGAATGACCCTGGAAAACAAAACAACAAAAAAACACGAATAAAAATCACAACCATTCTGCTTCTCATCTTAAATATTTAAAAAAAAAAAAAATATATATATATATATATATATATATATATATATATATATATATATATATATATATATATATATATATATATATATAATCTCTGAAATGAGTGAAACACACCTTCGCTTTGGTAAATTGTACTATTGGTCCCAGTTCTGACACCACCTGGTTTCCCACATGAATAAAGGGAATCTTACCTACAGAGAGGGAAAAAAAACATTAAAATGAGAGAGGGGCAGAATATTACATATTAAAACTGTCATAACCCTGGTCCTTAAAAAAAAAAATAAACATGAAGCTCAAAGCCAAAATTGCTAGTTTTTAAGTTACAACCCCAGCTCCAATAGGCAAGGCAAGTTAATTTATTTATATAGCACATTTTGGCAACAAGGCAATTCAAAGTGCTTTACATAGAAAAGGTCAGCAAAATATAAATATAAAAAAACCAATTTAAAATTAATTTGAAGAAAAAAAAACCCAAAAGAAAGTAAAATGGCAAAAAAGACTGTTTGAATATATATAAAATATTTTAAAATATAAGTATAGAAGTCACAGTGCAGTGCAATGAAGTTAGGAAGTTATATAAAATGTTAATAAAAACAGAATACAATAATTTTTAAATTCTGTTTAACCTATATTCAAATTAATGCACTACAAAAACAAAATTTTTATTTTTCAAACTGATAAACTTTTTTTTTTTTGCAAATATTCACTCGTTTTGAATCTGATGCCTGGAACATATTCCAAAAAAAGCTGGGACAGGGGCAACAAAAGACTGGGAAAGTTGAGAAATGCTCAAAAATCACCTGTCTGGAACATTCCATAGGTGAACAGGTTAATTGGGAACAGGGGAATGTCATGACTGGGTATAAAAGGAGCACCCCTGAAAGGCTCAGCGGTTCACAAGCAAGGATGGAGCGTGGTTCACCACTTTGTGAACAACTGCGTGAGCAAAGAGTCAGTTTAAGAACAATGTTTCTCAATGTACAATTGCAACGAATTTAGGGATTTCATCATCTACAGTCCATAATATCAGCAAAAGATTCAGAGAATCTGGAGAAATCTCTGTATGTAAGCAGCAAGGCTGATTCTATTTGCAAAAAAAAACAATAAAATTTATCAGTTTGAACAATAAATATCTTGTCTTTGTAGTGGATTCAACTGAATATGGGTTAAACAGGATTTGCAAATCATCATATTCTGTTTTTATTTAAGTTTTACTCAGTGTCCCAAATTCATTGGAATTGGGTTTGTATGTAAACCAAATCCAGAAATAAAGTAGCAGGATGTGCAAAGCTACGAAGACTTAAAGGGGCATGTTGTGTATCCGCCTCCATTTGGACGCGGATACACAACACTGGATTTGCAAAAAGCACATAGATACATGATGATATTCCAACTATGTGTTTTTACCACAAGAGGGGAGTAAATCAACCTTGGCAGCATATGGTGAACTTACCAGAGGGTGACATGTATTCAGCGTTCGCTTTGCAAACCACCTGCACAGGTAGACCGCACATCCTAAGGTAAGCCTGTGAGATTAAAAATTAACAAGGTCAGTTTGTGCTAACTATCAAAAAAGCAAAAAAAGTAGAAATCTAAAAAAAAGTTGATCCTCATTTATTATAGGCTATCTATTTAAAAACAAACTGATTCACAGATGGATATTCTTCTTTATAATTCTCTTCAAATTGTTATCTGGCCAAAACTAATATCCATGTCAAAGACACTTGATTTCTGATGAAAGTGAAATGCATGCCATCAGATGAAAAGAGCTGTATATATTATTTTCAGATCCACATATTCATTGTGTTAATTTTTATACAGGGTATTAAAAAAGATGCAGGTTTAATCATTTGTACAAAGGGTGAAAATATCTAAATTGTGATATTTGTGGTTATGTAGATGAGCCAATGAACTGTAGCTTTATATGAAATGAAATACGAAAAAAAAAACATTACCTGAACAGCAAGAGATGAGGCACAGTCTGAGAGCAGAATCTGATCCTCTGTTAATAAAATAGAGAAATAGGATAGAATAAATAAAATGAGTGTTAAATGCATCAACAGCTACACCAATAGCCATGCACCTCCAATAGCAGTTTACATCCACCTTAGATCAGTGACTTACCCTTCAGGGGTTGGTACAGGGTTGCAGTTTCAGGCCAAGGCTCAGCAGCTGTCAATGTCAAACAGATTCACATATACAAATATATATATATATATATATATATATATATATATATATATATATATATATATATATATATATATATATATATATAAAAATCTGGCCTTGAAAAAGTCTATGTTGCTTGAAGGCATAAAAGTAAACATTGTTATTTAACTGCAAAACAAACCAGTAACTAGATCTAACTGTTTGCTAACTGACACTACCCATGTAGCATTTCCACGTTTATCTCAGTTTAAATGAACCTATGACATTAGAAATGGCCTTCAACAATCAAGTCCAGAAGAGTACTGCTGTACTGTAAAAGCCATCTTTACATTTTTTAAGAACATGTTCTGTTTTGTTTTGGGTTTTTTTTACTTTATTATTAGTATTTCGCACACACCGTTCAATACACTATGCACAGTAGCAATATCATCCTGATAAAAAGTTCTGCAATACCTGATTCACTGCTAACATTACTTTAATATTACCTTTAATATTACCTATATAGAAAATTATTATCAATTATTATCATTTACAAGTCTAGACATGTTTTGGAAAGCATACCGATTGTTATGAATTGGCGCTATATAATTATAGACTGATTGATTGATTGATTGATTGATTGATTGATTGATTGATTGATTGATTGATTGATTGACTGAAGTGCCAACGTAACACAGCGCCAACCCACCAGTGACAGCACCGAGCAGACCAGTACCAAGAAGCCCTCCAAGTAGAGCGCAGGCGCAGGTCGCGCGTAAGATGAGTTACACCGCACTTGCGCGCTGTCACGTAGATGGTTAAATTTAACGTAATGTTAGCACACTTTATGAATGGGAATCCAAAACGTAGCTGACAACGACGTGAATCGGCCTGAATTGTTCTGACTTGCATGTGCCGTCGCCCTGTTGGTGTGTATTACTGACAAATATCCGAGTTAACTATTTATCTTGCTCTTTTTTTCCCCATTTTTCGTCCCATACCAGGTTTGCAGTTTAGGGCACATTGTCCCTGTCATAGCCAAGCCAAGCAGGTAATTGATTAAGAATAGGTGCACATGTACAGCAGTAAACCATAAAACTGGAACAGCCCTGCTAAATTGAAAGGTTGCGGTTGTTTACTTAAATAAATACAGGTCAAGAGAGGTGCATTAATGTAAAGGTTAGCAGGCTACAGCTAGCTATCACACAGTAACAGAAGCTGGGACAAAGACAACACATTACCTGCCATCTGCGACACAAAAGCCTCTGCCGCAAGAGACATTGTGATGCTTTAAAAATCTCAAACAAAATATATGATTTTTAGTGATTCGAGGAAAATTCTTCTGCAGACAA
>CM061149.1:19222740-19257740 GCA_030710495.1 Labroides dimidiatus
GAAGACGTCCAAGAAACGATTTTTACTTTTAATCTGCAGACTTTTGTTCAGCTGAAGCCTAGCACACGCGCGCACGCGTGCACGCTGTGGCAGGGCAATAAAACTTTATAGGGGTTGTAATTCTCCCTGACTCTCACTAAGATCATAAATAACTCGACAGCACAAAAACGGCCCTCACAAATGGACGAACCACTAGATAGCTAGAAAGAAAGAAAGAAAGAAAGAAAGAAAGAAAGAAAGAAAGAAAGAAAGAAAGAGCGCCTAACGGACATAAGCACAGAATCAAGGGAATGAAAAGTATAGAGAAATAAAATGGACAGGGTTTGGATATAGATTTAAATCTCTAGCCCTCTCACCATGAGCGACGTGCACTTTCTTCATCCACGGGTAGACAACAATAGGCGGCTTTTCTTTCCCCTGGCAAGCCGTCTTCCTCTGCACCTGAGCGGGCTTTGCGCAGGTCATCCAGGCCTGACACTGCAGGTCACCAACGGGGAATCTCTCCTTACCGGTTGCATCTGCGTCTCTGTAACCGGGATAGGGCGCACCTTGGTGCTGCGCGTGCTCTTCTCCATCATTCCGGCGGTGTCCCTGCAAAGAGTGTTGATAGCCGGTTTGTTGTGCTGTGTATGGAGGGTGTGGGGGCTGCATGGGCTGATAGCCTCCTCCATAAGTACCACTGTCCTGAGGGTTGTTGTAATACCCCCCTTGGTCACTAAAATTACTGTAATCTTCTTCACATGGCGGGAACTGCGGCTCAGCATATTTACAGCTCACCGCGTACGACTCCATGATTGATTTATAGCGAGGCTGGTAGGAGAATACTAATTTTTCTTTCTCTCCCCTCTCTCTGTCTCTTTTTCCCCCTCTGGCATGAAGCCATCCTGCGGCTGTCAAATAGACGGACTGCCACGCAGGTCACGTGACCCTGCGGACAGCCAATGAGAGGTGGTACCATGTGTTGTTTATGTCGACGTAACGGTATAATTTGGAAGAAAAAAAAAAAAATCATTATTGTGCCAATGAAGTTTTGCTGGCATAAAAAAAAATTGTAAAAAAATTTTTTTTTTTAAAAAAAGGACTATTAAAGCAAAAACTTGTAAAATCCTGTAATTCTACTCTGTGGAGTCTAACTATCCTAAATTTAAGACAGATTTAGGAGATAAATCACGAGTATGCACAAAGGCTGTTTTTCGCTATCTATCCATCTATCCATCTATCCATCTATCCATCTATCCATCTATCCATCTATCTATCTATCTATCTATCTATCTATCTATCTATCCTTCTCATCACTCTCTCTCATTGCCCCTCCCGCGCACAGCTCCTATTGAAAACGCACTGTGAACTGTAGATTTATGACTTTTGGCTGAATGACTTTTGCCCCTACACAGATGGCCTGGGCTGAAAAATTAATCTAGTCCATATTGAGCGATCGCTCGGGCCATATTTGGCCTTGTGTGGCTCGGGTCAAAGGGATGGACAACAAAACATGGCCGGTCAGAAAGGGCCCCTAATAAAGAGAATGGGATAAAAGGGATCAGACAGTGACTAGTAGTTGGCTTTGTTTTGCCGAGGGGTCAGCTCGAGGTGTCTCTATCACCACCACCATCGCCATGTCGGCTTTTTAAAGGAAGAGAGAGAGAGAGAGAGAGAGAGAGAGAGAGAGAGAGAGAGAGAGAGAGAGAGAGAGAGAGAGAGAGAGAGAGAGAGAGAGAGAGAGAGAACACATCACTCGTTTTTAAAAAATGATGCTAAATCAAGCTGAGGGTTAGAAAAATGCGACAGGGCTGAATAATGAAAACCAATTATGAAAATCGTGACGGAGATAAGTGAGAATATGTTAAATCTAAGCCCCCACACGATGAATAAGCTACAATGAAGATGCGTTTATTCTGAAAGCAGCGCATGTGTAGCTGGTAGACTTGTTTTTAGCCAAAACATAAATCACAAACGCCGGAATTGCGGGATTGCGTAATAGTCATCCCATGGATTTCACCAGGATTCCTCCTTTTGGCTGCTGCTCTTTGAGTATGCTGAATGTCTGATGTTCAGCCAAAACCAGTACATCCTGCTATGTCATTTCTGCCTAATATAATAGTAATAATAGCAATAAAGAGAGGAGAGAGGAAATGTTTTTGCTCTGCAGCTTGAGGCAATGAAGGAACTCATGCAGAGGGTGTAATGGGTTTCAAGATTTTCAGCATGGCTGACTCAAGGTTATATGTGCTTAATCTATCTGATCTAATGACTCATTTGTGCAGAGGGGCTCACAAAAAATGAATGAAAATGACTGAGAAGCTGCAAGGTAGGCAATAAAATGGCTAAATTTCTACCTTTTTATGACAGTTATTACACTTTTCTCCATTTTTTCATGGGCAGTGGTGGAGTAGTGTCATATCGGGTGTTTTAACATGAAATAAAGGTGATTGAGTCCCCCGCTTCAACAGCTTCAACAAAATTGTCATTGAGTAAAGCACTTGCAAAAGGAAGTTTTAATGACCCAGCAGATGAAGAAAAGTCAACCATTTCAACATTTAAAGAAATTTTTAGCCATGTCTCAACCACTTGAAGTCGTAATTTCACACATTTTGTTACATGTAGCCATACAAATCAGCACAGTAAATTTCCTGGAGGAGCAGTTAATCAATACAATACACAAGTAGTAACCCCATCAGTTTTTGATGTAAACTCCAATCAAACCGTTTTGTTGTCATGTTTTCCTTTTCATGTGTGAGCTTTGTGCTGCAGTCTGTGCTGCAGTTTATGCTCTGCGTGATTTCTTAATCAGGACTCAACTGAGCAGCTCTTATGACCAGGAAATTAGATCATGTGGAGTAATCACATCGTATAAGCATCCAACTCACTTATGGATGCAAACATTAAGGGGTGACCTAACTTCCTCATTACCGGACTAAAGCTGCTGGATGTATGTTGACATGTTACAAATAGAGTTTAAAGAAAAAAGCACAGAGAAACAGTTGTTTGTACCAGCTTCGGTTGGATTTTGATAGACGGTTTGTCATCACCCATAGACTCCCCTAGAACCCAATCTGTGACTGAGGCAGCTCCACACACATTCGGTTCTACAGGGTATGTATAGGTGAAGGTTTACTCCATGGACAGCTGCTGATGACTTCTTGGGATTTGCATTCATACCGCTCTATTTATAACCCAACTCATCCTATAATCACATCAATAATCATTTATATTAAACCATTAATACTGATACACGTGTTATAAACAATGAGATAAGTCAGCATGAAATCTGTCATGTAGCACAGCGAGAGATTGATTGAGAGGACAAAATTTGAAAGAGTTGCTCTTGAACTAAAGAGGGAGCCTTAAGTTATCCAAAGGTTGTAACAAGTGAAACTCGAATGAAAGAAAAAGTATTTATGATAAACAGAAACATAAAAATAAAAAAGTCAATAAACCTATTAGATAGTCTGAAGCCATAGCCTTACTGGTTTATTGTAATTAAAGTAAACCACAGCATCAGACACTGAAATTATTTATTGATTTTGAATGCTATCTACTGTTAAACATCAAGCTCAGCACTTCAATAGCTTTTTTAATTAGTATTTGTGTGACCTCAGTAACAGAGCATCTATGGGCCCCTCAATATCTGCCATGCCACAGCTATTTGTACTAGATCTGAAAAAATACCTTTAGCTGAAATATAATTGGAATTACTGGCTGGTAATCAGCTGCGTGGACCGTAAGCCTAAATTATGCCATATTTCTTATTATCTGGTTAGATAATCAATTCATACTTTAACACCTTGAACATTTTATATCAACCAGGAAACAATTTGTGATTCAGCAGCTGTTAATCCGCTCCTCTTCATCTTTTCACACCAGATAAACACAGCCTAGAAGAGCAGAAGTTGGTTATCTGCTAAAGTAGGCAAACAGGCAACCAGTATTTTCAGAAGCCACCACTTTATTGTGCAAATGTATATTCAGAATTGGGATGGGATAGTATTCAGCTTTATATGTAGTATAAATGACTGAGAAGGCAATGCCTGAACGTCACACTCAGATCTTGCTGGTTCTGGTCTGCAGCTGCTGTTTATGTTTAAAATTCAACAACAGCAAAGTGAAGCACCAAAGGCTATTGATGCTTTGGTGTTAATTATAATTTGGCAATCTGAAATGACAGGCTATTTTCACATCATGACTAATAACATAGCCATTATGGTTGTTTATACTGTTGTTGTCACCAAATGCTATTTTTGCTTGAGAACGTATTAAATGAGGTAAAATATATTGATTCTCCTTCTACTCTATTCATCAATGTCCATGCTTCACTGAACGCAACATTATCCTCTTTTTCCATCCTCACAATTCATGTCTTTATTCACACTCAGTAATCTATTATGACGCGTACATGCAACATCTGCTCACATGATATAAGAGGTGTTGTGTATTTACTGTAAGCCTTGGCCACAGGGGTTTTCAGTTTCCAGATCTCACCTCAGGCCATTTTCTGCTCTCTGGCTGGGACTCATTTATGCTGTTTATGTTTCCTAAATTCCCATGGCCTGTCTGAATGAAGGACTGGTGAAAACCCTGCTCCGAACCATTTGTTGCTGAAGCAAAAAGAGTGGTTTATATAGATGGAGTGAAAGGGACAGCCAAACTTTAGGTAAAGAAAGATTAGTATCATATTAAACAGTGGGAAAGGTCAACACAAAGGGTCTTAAAACTGAGATAAATGCAAAGGGATTTGGTTGAGTAATGACACTTCAGAGCATCCAAGCTATCTGCTGATTTATAAACGGTCAAACACCTATTCATTTTAGGACTATTAATCCATGCCTTAGCTGATAAAAGACTTTGACCTAAAACTTTCATTTTTCAAATTTATTCCAGGCTAAACTCACGTGCTGAATAGGGGTTTGAGGACTGGAATCATTAGCTTACACCCTCTGAATAGCTCTGAACTTTGGTGGACTCTTTTTAGAGGCAACAACAACAACAGAGTGATGCTCTGCTTTTTGAAAGAAAGAGCATTCTTCTTTAAGAATGTAGCCTAGCTGCTGTTAGGTCGCGCGAGGGTCAATCAGAAGCGTTGACCGCTGGTTCACCGTTTCATTAGTCCTCGCGCTGGACAGGGCTACGCAGGGGCTCGAGCCGGGGACCATGCAGAGTTCAGGCGGCCTGCGGGAGTCGCGAGCCCATTGTTTCGCGCGGTTTCTCGCTCTGTATTGATTGTTGTTGTGTAAAAGCAAACGCTGGTTTTGAGATGAGTAGCCTACGTGTCTTTAATTGTTCAACGTAGCCTAATAATTGCTTTTGGTATTATTTGATATGACCAATAGTAAATTCATTGGTTCCCAACTCTGCTTCATCCCACACTGAAACTTTCTTTTGCATTGATTGGCTGAAGCCTGTAATAGCCCTGTAATTCACGTATGTTTCGAAATCTATTAGCATAATATGATAACGTGAAGAATACTTTGGCAGAATTGTTTTATTTTAAAAGTTACAGTCGAGCTTTAAATTTCACAAAGGTTATGGGCTCTTTAATTTCTCAGTCATTTCAAACCACAACTTCTCTGAAGGCTGCTCTGGTGCCTTTTAGACCAACAGTTCAATAAATTCCCCTCTCATCCAGAGCGTCCTCTCTCTCTCTCTCTCTCTCTCTCTCTCTCTCTCTCTCTCTCTCTCTCTCTCTCTCTCTCTCTAATATAAAGCCATTCAGATTGGGCTTTTCTTTTGGGTGTCGTTTCACTTTTTCATCTTAGACAGGCTGACCGCTGACTCACCCCTCCGCCCCCGGCCTTCTGCCGGGTCAAAGCCGAGCTGAGAGCAGCTCTAACCCGGTTTAGACATTAACAGCGACCTCAAGCCCTGCATGGGAACCCGCGTGCACGGTCTCCGAGCAAGCGTGAGCGAGCAGAAGACGAAAATTTCAGACCGAAAATAGAATAATCTCAGCGGTCTAATGAGACTGTAATTGACAGTTTACGGAGTCAGCAGCATTTTAGCAAGTTTTACACTTTCGTGTGTTGTAATTGCACCTACGGGAGCAGAAAAAAAAAAGATTTTGGTTGAAAGACATTGACATATTTTAACCAGTTGCTTTTACATAAAAGTAATTACCTGATACTATTTATTTATTTATTTATTTATTTATTTATTTATTTATTTATTCATTCATTCATTCATTCATTCGAGTTTAAAAGAAGCCTAATTGTGGTGCAATATTGGACCTACGTATTGTGTCATTCAATAGGTTTGATTACTAACCAATGTTTATTCCCATTTAATTTTGGTGCATCAAAGGAAAATATAAAAGAAAATTAAATGTTTCACACAGTAAAGGCCAAATTCTGTTCAAGGCTGCAAATTAAATACACATGTTGTATTTATCGTGATGTAGCCTGTTTTTTTCACAACAGTTCTTTGCAATTTTCATGAAAAGGTTGACATTTTCCTCTTCATAACCTACTAAGATAAATATTTATTGTCAAAAAATAAGAAATAAAACAATTATTATTCCTTTAGAATTTCCACAAGAACTGTATATTTTTTCTGTACATGTTGCATATTTATTAATAAGTGCAGAGTCCGTTCGAGTGTTGTACAGCTCTGAGCGTTGTATTAAAATGACAACTGTCGTTGATATTTGGATTTCTTTTGGCGTTTTAGAAAGAAAAAATCTCGTGTCACGAAATTGCTTTTGTTTGCAGCCTGCAGACGATGGACTCTGTTTTCTTTGAGTAGAAATTGTCGTATAATAATCTCGTGGAGTGATATAACTCTTGGTAACTGCATTTAGATAACCACAATTCAAATCCACCCTTAATGCTTGCCAGCTGAATAGAAATTATTTTGAATTTTGCACAACAGTATGGCTCTGATTATATAATGCCGAACTAGTATTTCTCCTTCAGAAATTAAAAGCGAATTTTATTTTGCGCAGCTTCGTCTCGGTGTCCAGATATCCATCCATAACTGGCCCCAGTTGAGAGTGATATTATCATTTTGTTATTGAATGTGTCTTTGACAGTAAGATTTGGATCTAAAACAGCCAAAATCTCATAATCCCGAAAGCAGCTACACGATATAGCCTTCTATAGGCTATCCCCTCGAGAGCATGCGAAATCTCCAAGACACACACCCACACAATTTCATGTAAAAAAAAAAAAAACTATCTCTAACATAAAATCAAGGAAAAGGAGACGGCTTACAAAGGCTTTGAACAAAAAAATGTGATCATAAAATAATCTCCATTCTTAGTTTGGCCCTGATGCAGGAGCTGCAAAGATGATCATTTTTAAATTTAATCATGTAAATACCATGATAAGATAAAATTCAAAAACCTCCAAATCCTAGAGAAATGGACCACTGATTTCAAAAAAAATATAAAACTTAAAGTTACTGAATTTCATTTCTAAATTTCTGATGCTTTTGTTGTGAAATAGGGAGAAAATTTGATTATTTGTAGGGGTACAGGTGGATCTTTGCATGGAATCCTCAAAGTAAAAGGGCCTTTGGGTGCTACCGGGACTAGAGTTTAAATCTGGAGAACACCCA
The DNA here is from genome assembly GCA_030710495.1 of Labroides dimidiatus. NCBI lineage: Eukaryota > Metazoa > Chordata > Actinopteri > Labriformes > Labridae > Labroides > Labroides dimidiatus. The sequence continues at coordinate 19,230,289 of CM061149.1, forward strand.
ACACCAAAGCACCGGTTGCCCCCCTGCCTCTTACAGTCATAATATCATAACCGTGCCAAATATGAAATCAAGCCACACTTACTTGTTCTGCTGTGATCTCGCGTTAAAACATGGCTGTTCGTTACTGTTAAATCCCGTCCGAGCGGATCAGAGCAGATTATCGAACCTCTCTCAGCTCTGTGTTGTTTCTCTGCGCCACACAAAGATCATTCTGTTGATTTCAGACAAATATCGGCTACCAATCCCATCTGGCCGCCTGTCGGCTATTCTCTCTGAGTTATATTTTGGGGCTTGTCAAACCGCGGGCAATAAAACACACTTTATTACCGTCACGTGCTCCGTTTTTTTTTTTTTTCGCTGCTCCCACGCGGGTTCATAAATTATTAGGCCTTGCACTGCGAACCACTTTATTCGATAATGGCGCCAAAGGAAAAAAAACTTCATTTCTGCGGTTTCTCCCCTGGAGATTTAAAATGTTTGTCTTGGGGTCATTTTGTCAACATGTTTGGTTGCAGGGATATAATTCCATTTTTTACATTATTATTTTTTAAGATAGACACACAAAACGACTCTATATTAATCCTGTGATCTAATCTTGTTAAATAAAAAAGCATGTTTAGCAAATTAACTGCTTTTTGACTACCATAATAATCTTTGGAATTGTGCTCTTATCAGATTTTGTGTTGGATATATATGAACAGACTAAATCCGTGCGTACGAATCACACTTCTTGTGCGTAAAACCAACTGATTCAGACCCCCATGTGTGCTGCACGGCAGTTCTTCCTCTACAACAAGCAGAGACTTAACGCTGTTTGCATTTTTCCGGATGTTTCTGGAATGCTGTTTGGAGCATTTGTTTCCTGCTTTGATTTCCGTAAATGGGGAGCAATAAAACCATAAAGTGACTCTGTGAAAACACACGGCGCGCCTGTGTGTGGCAGAGTGTCAGCTCTGCGGCTGCTGCTGGGGACATTTAGGTGTCAAAACAGTGGCTCACAACACAGCCCCTTACATCAAAGATGTTAAAAATACAACCTTAAAAAAACATGGACAAAATTTAATGTAAATCGTGCAATTATTGTTGTGTTTAGGCCATAATTAAAGACATGTCATGAAAAAAGTCCACATTCCCTCAATGTGGGCATTGATTAAACGAAATGAACAATAAGTAACGACAAACGTCGACGTTTTTTGTCTTTTAAATGTGCTTTTGGGACTTGGTTTGTTTACCAATTTGCAAACTAATCAGCAACTGATGTCTATAAATATAATTATTCAATATGCGCCCGATGAGACGATGGTCGGACGTAAAGAACAGTGCATCATGAGAAGACTCCGCTCTTTCTCTAATTTTTAAATGTCTGCACGGAGTTAACGCCTCTTGAACTGTGATTTATTATGTCTCGGCTTGGCGTCCTGCCTAATAACGTCTCCCAGCTGCTGGATCAAGAAAACAAGTCCCCACCACCATACAGAAATGTCCCGCTTCAACGTACCAAATCGCTCTGTTCGTGGTGCATTCAAGGTAACTGGGAGACAAGAAGTCTTCAAGCTGAGAGAAGAGAAATCTGAGCTGAAGATGGTGTCGTACCCGAGTTGACGTGATGGAAATCATTAAGTCGTGAGCGCCATCTGGAGTTAAAAATACATACTACAGCAGTGGCAGCTCTAATCTGTCGAGATAGTGAAGAACACTGGAGGAAACAAACACTGCTGTCGTCTTATTATAAATCCTACTATTTCTCAAGTTTCTTGCTCACTGTGGGTTGTTGTTATTGTAGCATGTGAACTTAAAATGTTTGCAAGACGCGATTTAACAAGTGATTTCAATAACCAACCTATACTATGCTTACTAACCTACAGAACCGTTGTCTTCGCTGCACCCAGTTAGTTATTTTATGTGTTGTGGCACCCCCTCGTGGCAGAAAATAGCTTTGCACGGTGGTTGAAAAGTGGAATATACTGTATAGGACACAACATCCTGAACCTCAACTTTCATTTTGGTCATAGCAGATTTACCGAAACAATCTCAAACCATCAGTTATAACCACCACTAAAACTGGGTTTGTTGTGAGTTATGTTTTAATCCAATGTAAAAAAAAAAAAAAAAAAAAAAAGTAATAATAATAATAATAATACAGTCATCAATTTTATAACTGATGAGAATAAAAGAATAAATTGCTTTTGCTTTTCCTTAACTCATCCTTTTTTATTACCTGTAAAAGATGAATCTTCTCTTCTTTAAATGTCTTGGGCTGTGAGATCTGAGAAAGAAGCAAACAATCAGAATCAGTGAAATGTTCAATGATTACCTTCAGGACATACATTTTTATCTGCAGCTAAGGTTTAATATGGTGCTCATTTGGGCTCATTCTGCAGATTCTTTCAGGTTAAATGGTTTTGTTTTTTTTTTTTTTTAGAAAAGGAGCTAAATGTAACCTCTTCAGATTAAATCCAAAAGCAAAATTACTCCAAAATGGAAAGCTGATAGCAGATATCTGATAATTTGCTCAAGAATGACTGTCAAAAAACAGTTATTTTCTCTTGCCTTTTGACAGATGTATATGGTAATTGTTGCAGCCTCTATAATACAGTCTGTGGATGAATCAAAGAAAAAACTTTTTTAAGTTGTGAATGTTTAGTCTAGGCATCAGATGCTCGGGACAAACCTGCAGGTTGTTTTCTGTTTTGTGCATCTGAACCTTCTGCAGCAACCTGCAGGGAGAAAGAGAGAGCAAAATGTGCGTATTTAGATAAACACATCTCTGTTCCTTTCTCTTATTCATCCCTCTGTATCTCTCTCTCAGGGTCCCCTTTCTGTCCATCCGTCTTGTGCTTTAATTTAATGTCTGTCTTATTTTCTGCATCACCATCCTCCTTATCTCCTTTTGTCTCTTTGTTTCTCCCTCTTACCCACAGACACATGCACAGATTCCCTGCTGCATTGCAGTAGGTTGTAAATACTGAGTGCCAGCTGAGCCTGACTGAGCAGCACCAGTGAAATACTGTCTTTGTTCCTATCTCTCACACCCCGCCTTCTGCCCTGCTGACAAAAAGAAACATAAAATTCAAAAAAAGGGAGTAAAATACTGCCTCTTTGTCAAACAGACGTCCTTTAATAAAAAGAGAACGTCAATAGACACAAAAACATGGATGAAAAGATTCCCTCAGTCCTGTTCTTTCCATCTGTCCAAGTACATTTTATTGGCTGGGGGGGAACTGAGTTTATACTGCCCCTAAAGGTTTTCTTTCAAGCAGCAGAAAAAAGATAACCAGACAAAGAGAGAAAGAAAAAATTTAAAGACACATTTTGTGATCTGACTCAGAGGGCAAATAAACGGATGACCTAGAGAGCTTTCCATTTTTAAGCTTTCATATGACTAAGGAGCGTACTTTTGTTTTTTAGCTGAGCGATGAACAAAAAGTCACTAAGAAAAATAAAAAGCACAGCTGGATTAAACATTTGTCAATATTCAGTCAACTGCCTGTGCTTTCATGTTATTAGAAAACTGCTAGAGTGTGCCTTGTGCACAGAATGAGGGGTGCACTCAGAAGCAGTCCTTGTATCTCTGTGACACATCTTTAAACCTGTTTCTGTTCTTGAACAAAGCGTTGACGTGTTTTTGTCAGTAGAATATGGAGATTTCCTCAGACTTTCACGTTATAATATAACTTAACGTTTTCTGAATGATAAGTGGAAATCTGAATCATATACCACTGAACACCAGATGAATTAAATCTTCCCTTCTCCTCTTAATATAAGACTGGATTTAAAACTGAGCAGAAGTGCTCTAAAGACAAACTTGCATTCTTTTATCCACAACATGCAAAGAAGTCACAAGACACATCATAGTCCTGTGGGATAAGTCTTGGTTAACAGCTGTATTCAGGTGTGCAACACATCACCAATTGACAGTCTGCAAACATTATAAAACAACTATACAAAAATAGTGTTTAACATTTTGCACAACGGACATAAGGACGACATTCAAATGAGGAGTTTTAGTGTAATTCATGGACTTGTTCTGAAAGAAAAGCTTACAGCCTTTCATTTGCATACATGGAACTGAAAGACAGTTGTGTTGATGCAAGTGTGCAAAGGCAGAAACATAAGCAGCAGCAGCAGCAGTATAGTACCAGTACATTAACATAACCTAATATATAGTTATTATAATGAAGTTATAGAACGTGTAACGTTCTTTTCCATAACGTCAGGCGTTTATCAGTTGAATTTAATCATTTACTATGCAGCTCAGTTTAAGACCATTGATCAACAGACCTAATAACACAAGGCAAATCAATACATTGTCAACGTATTAAAACTCCACACAACTTCTAGGCTACTTGGGTAATCACTGAATACGTCTTCGTTTTCTCACCATCACGAGTGTTGAATTCTTGTTCAAATGTCAGCGCTGGTGACTGGTGCCAGCAGCCTGCGGGACTCCTTTTTTTTTCTCTTTTCTTTTTTTTTTTTTTTTCTTTTTTTTTTTTTTTGCATCCTGACACCAAGAGAAAACAACATTTAAACATTTCAAAGAATCTCATCAAAACGAAATTTCAGACATCAGAGAGTTTTTTTATGTCGGTCAAAAAAAGAGCATTATAAAAACATCTACGTACGTGTCTGCCTACGTCAGAGTCGTCTTCCCACAACCTCTTTGGAAGAAAACGATAATTATGTCCAATGCTCCTCAGCAAAGTTTGCGTGCTCTGCATGTTTTGACGCTAACAGATACGATTTAACGAACAAACAAGACAGAGTGATGCATTCAACTCATAAAATTGAGAGAAAGACTGCCTGGAGGAGGCGCGCGGCTGCTGAGGAATCAGTTCTGCGCAAGCCAGAACGCGCGTGGCAAAGGGCTGATTGGGGAAGGTACGCATTGCACGCGCACACATGACCGTCAGCGACCAATGGCGGCCAGTGTTGGCTCATAAAATCCCTGTATGGCCTGTGTGAGTGTGCGCGTAAATCATCCGAAGAGAAAGCTGAATCCGTGGCAGCTGCGCTCGAGAGAAGGCTGCTCTTCCAAATAAACACACACCCGTAAACACGAACACACAGACAAACATACACATACAAACACTTACACGAATCACACATAAAATACTAGTCAGTCACTAGTCAACAGTCAGCATCAATTCGATAGAAAAATTAAGAAATGTATGAATAAAAATGAAAGATAAAGGTAAGAAAATGTCCATCGTGATTTTTGCGTTGTATTTGATGCAAGTTAAATTTCATATTAACTGATATGGCCAAAACGCTTCAATGTAACTTAACAACACTTTAACCTAATTCTTTAAATCTGGCAACAGTTGTATCAGAGTATTTCACAGAATTTGGAAAAAAAAAAAACCTAAGAACTCAAAACAAAAAAAGGCAGCAGAACTTGGTCACAAATAGTCTGCAGTGGCCTGAAGGCTAATATATTTTGTTTCTTGTCGTAAGCTCACATCATTCTCTCTTTTTTTAGGGGCGGCGGTCATTATTTGGTGGCTTAAGGGTAAATTTAGACTAACCCAGTAAATACACTTATAGAAATACATTGTCTCTTTTCTCTAAAGTTCTCCAGATTTATGTCACACAATGAGCATAATGACTAAACCAGAGTTGGAAGTGATTTACAAAGCAATAGCAACGAAATGAACTCGAGTATCCTATGGTCTTATCATCGTTTTTTTTTTTTTTCTGAAGAAAATATTAAAACAAAGTGATTTGAAGTATAAATATAATTAAGTAGTGAATTAAAAAAATTAACTTTCTTAAAACATTTGAATTATCCCTGCTTGCTTTAACGACGGAATGATCATCTCATAAATAAGCCATACAGGTATTGTGCCAATTTGAACCTGCAGTCAAGTATTATTTTGGCCACGTGGTGGCAGCAGTGTCACATTGAACGCTGACGTGCAGTCATTACATGGGAATGATCGGAGCAACTGTTTGCATCCGAGCAAGAAATGTCTTGAGGGACAAGAGCTCGGATTTATTTATTTATTTATTTATTTATTTATTTATTTATTTATTTATTTATTTATTCTAACTCTATTGTATTTATATTTTGTTTGTTTTTTTCCTATTCTCTCATAGCATATTTTTGTGTCCTGTCAAAACCTCCATGAAACATGTGGCTCTTTAATTGAAAGCTTTTCCACTGAGCACCTCTATACCTTGAACACGTCTGAGTGGGTTGTGTTTTTAGAGCGTTTTCTCTCAAAGGAGCTGCCTGCTGTGCATCTAGTGTAGCATCACTGTCAAAACAGAGCGAATGAACCAACCCAGCCAGCTGCAGATTTTCCGTCTAAAGCTCTGCAAACCTGAGGAGAGCTGCCGATTCATGCTACGATTCAGTGTGGTAAATCCACCGCTCATTCTAAATCTGAAGAGGAAAATTCTGATTAACTTTAAATGATAATTGTGACTAATTAAATATAACTTTTTGACATTTTTTCAGAGTAACTGTTAAATCTCTCACACTCCTACCAGTTACCATTTTAATGGTAACAGCAGCTATGTATTTTTTTTCTTGATTGCTCTACCTGTGCATTTTAACCATTAAACTGTAAACTGAAGTGCAGAAAGAAAACACGAGGAAGGGATTGAAAGAAAGGAATCCAACAAGTGAAAACTTTTGATTTACTCCACCACTGTGATACCTCGCCTTTGTTTTTGTTTATAAGATTTATGATGAGATTTTTATAGCTGCACGGCTCTGAGAACATAAGCAGAAATATGACTAGACAACATTTTAATGTCTGCATTTATTTAAAAAGCTGGTAATTTATGTCATAGTTAATCAGCAGTGAAAGAGAGTGGGCTTTTTATATGACAAGATACACACTGTGAATGTCTTACATGAGGGACATTTGTTTCTTTTTGCTTTTCTCATTTCCCTTTGAGTTATTTGTTGTTCTCTTGAATATCAGTGCTTTTCAACATCTGGTTAACCAATGTTGTCTCAGACACCTCTGCTCTCTTATACATACCTGTATGTTATACAATCTTTTTATGTGTACATTACTGAAGTATGAATTCTTTCAGATCAGTTAGACAAGCAGCATCACCATTCACGCAGGATACATAACTGAGTTTTGTTGAATGGTTCTCTCTAGTTGCATCCTGTCTCTCAAGAATTTGGAATTGTGTCACTGAGCAGAAACACAAAGTTCTTTAAAGTGAAAGAGTTTCACCTGTTTACATGACAGGAGTTGGATGTATGATCATGATCTCGATTTCCAAGCAGCCAGTCGGGCTAAATTTAATCTGGTGTTTAGTTACCAGCTAAATTAGTATCAGACTCATTACAAATATAAACTGACAAACAGTGAAAACTGAAAACCCTGGAGGCTAACTGTACATGAACTTAGATAGCCTACACACACACACACACACACACACACACACACACACACACACACACACACACACACACACACTTTTGTTGGGGCGACAGTGTGTCAGATCATAGGGAATTGGCTTGGCAGTTGGGGGGTTTCTGGTTCAAGCCCCAGCATCGACCAAAATAGGAAATTGTGTTGATAGCTCAAGAGGTGTTAGCATTAATTCCGGAGCACTGTTGAGGTGCCCTAGATCAGGGCACTGAACCTCCAACTGTTCAGGTGCACACTGAGGGTGCCGCATCATCACTCTGCACTCTCCATCTGTGCATATTTCTGTGCAAAAGTGCTGTTTGTGCATGTGAGTGTGTGTATACATCATGATTCAGAGTGTAAAATTGAATTTTTCCCAAAGGGATTTATGAAGTATATCTTCTTTTTCAAGCTTTTCAGACTTATTTAACAGATTTGGATGTTACTCATCTACCGTTCAGATTCACCTACAGGGCTTACAAAAACATGACCGGACAGATTTCTTTTCAGCCAGTCATAAATTCAATTTATGATTTCATTTCATTGTTTCAGTTTTACATATATCTCGTGAATTGCTTTACACTTTGGTTATTCAGTATGGATTTGCTTTAGGTGTTGTTGTGCTGTTGGTGGCAGAGAACAACGTCAGAAACATAACAAGCTCGAGGATCTTCATTACGTCATTACTTCTGTGCAGGGGTTGCACTATCTGAATTTCTTCCTCTGAAATTTAAAACCAGAGCACACTGCTGCACTTAGCACCACAGAGCTGCCTTAATGCGCCTCTATTTCTTCTACACTGCTCAGCAAATCCAACACTGCCATCCAGCGGACAAGTTGGTAACTGTATATACACACAACAGAACTGGTGCTGTTTAGAGATGAAGGTTTCTCATTGGTTCAGGTTTTAAACCCTGAACATGTCTTAAATTTTTGTTTATGTGTGGTTGAGAAAGCATAACTCAGGGGGCCAGCTGAACGAAAAAAATATTTCTAAGCATTTATGTCATTAAATCCACCCCAAACTCCACGTTGAGTAAAACAATTTGAAACCGCATCATAAATAAAAGGAGATCCTGATCAGTGCCTTATTATAATGTTTGAGGCGAAACTGCAGAGGTTTTTTTTTTTTTTTTTTTTTTTTTTTTTTAATGTTTCAATAGTTGTCGAACTACCTAAATCCCGCGACACAAGTCTTTTCATTTTGAGAATATTCATTTTGCACGAAGCTGACCTCCTCGGTGGATTCATTTCATGTAATTGCATACAACTCGTTTGGGGAACATTTAATCTGGGGGTAATAATGTGAACATTACTCCGTGCTGCTTAATTTTGGCAACACAATAAATAGCCTATTCCCTTTGTTGACGAGTCTTCATGCGGTTTTTTTTTTGTTTGTTTTTGCTTTTGTTTTTTCGACCGTTTCATTTCATATCAGACTTTAAGTTAAATCTTACAATATACATTAAATCCACACGTGTTTGTGGTGCTGATACATTTTCCATGCCTGTTTAATGATGTACCGTTGGTTTTTATTTTGTTGGTTTGTTGCTTTTGCTGCATCTAGACGTGTTTGACATGAAAATGAAGGTGCAGGCCAAGCCTGTTTATTTTATTCAAACACAATAAGGTATTTTGTGTAAGATAATTTGGCAGATTTGGTGTCTCTGTCGGCTTCATTTCAATTTTAGAAGACGCAATTTTTTTTGACGCATTTTGGCGTTGTTAAAATTTCAAGCCGTTTGCGTAAAAAAAGATCTCCTTTTCGAAAATCAGACGAGATCACTCTTCCAGTACTTCTGTAGGCTATAGCAGAAGTACAAAACAAAAACAGTGTACATTTAATATTGGGATTTTAAATAACGCGGTCTGGAATTAAACCATTTAACATAGAGTAGGGTTGCCAGATTTTTCGAAACACCTAATATCCAGCCTCGAACCTTAAAAGGCCTGATCGCTTTTGTTTTAATGCTGTGTCTAGTGAAATTTCCTGTGTTTTGTGCTCTCATGGTGAGTGGAGACGTGATTGAAGCTGTCTGGTCTCATCTGCAGACAATGACATTAACATTTAGAAAGATGGTTGACGCTCCAAGGCAGGAAAGAGTGTCCAATAAAACCATATAGTCACTAAGGCTGTCTGGGCTAAATGACTTTATGGTACCTCTCTCTCTTTCTCCTTCTTCTCTCTGTCTCTTTCCACATCTCTCCGTGTGTGTGTGTGTGTGTGTGTGTGTGTGTGTGTGTGTGTGTGTGTGTGTGTGTGTGTGTGTGTGTGTGTGTGTCTGCGTGGGGAAAGTCACGTTTATTCTCCAAATGCATGCTGTTGCTTTATGACCCTGCAGTAGGATGAGCGCAGGCTGGGTTATATGGCGGCTATAAATGAGGGGAGCTACGAGTCTGTGCTCTGACTTTGACAAAACAAAGAAGCAGAAATGTCTCTCTGTGGACCCCAAACTCAGACTACACACACTACCAGTCAAACACCTAATCCTACAGCCACCAGTCAAACGCTCCAATAATAAAATCAAAATAAAATTTTAAAAAGTAGAATAAATTAAACACCTTTTTGAAGTAGAATTCCGCTACTTTTCACGCATAAGTTGCTGCTTGTCTCGTATCATTGCCTCGGATCATACAATGGGCTGCGTGAGAGTAAGAGGTGTGGGATTTTCAGTTTTGTTGCATTGTTTTGTTAGCATTTTTCCACAGATCACCGAAATTTCAACATTTAATACGCATAATACAAAAAAGAGGTTTTTACATTTAAAATAAAAAAAAGAAAGATAATCCAGATTAACTTGTTCTCTGACGATCACTCATTTTAGAGGAAGGAGGAAAAAATTCGATGTAGACGCACTAGAAGTCGGCTTGTGTTATACGTTGTAATAAAAATAATGTACATGTCAAAAATACGTAGTTTAAATAGACTACTATAAAGAGTCGCCTTATAATTGTCATATTCAAGATAATAAGCTAATATTTAGTTGTTTTTATTAGTAGTAACAGTAGGAGCGGGAGTAGTGTTATTAAAATTGAGCCGCTAACACACAGCAGCTATACAACAGTATATACGTCGTTGTTAATAGTAGTGCGAGTGTTAGTGGCACAAGTGTAATGAAAGTGCAAATATCAGTTAATATTGTTATTCTTATGTTAGCCGCTTGAAATAAATTTCCTTACGTAAAAGACCACAGCTACATATCTGGTAATAGAATCAGTTTTACAAGTTGGCATTATCATTAGTTTTGGTAGTAGCATTAAAAATGCTGACAGTAGTAATAGCGAAAGTATGTTTTTGTTGTTGTTGTTGTTGTTATTGTTTAAGGTGATGCTAGTGCGATCACGACAACAACACTGTTCATAAAAATGACCAATAATGGCCTAAAACCAATGTACCCCAAAAAGTGAATCCTTGACTCAAAATAATGATAAAATATAAAAAAGATAAATGAAAAGCAATGGAGCTTATTATTAACAATAATGATGTAATTCATCCTTTATTTCATTTTTAAAAAAAGAGATCCCCACAAGCAGCATATTGAGCCTAAATGAGCAGATGAAGGCATCATGACCCCAGTCACATCACAGCACAGGCCAGCTGCTTAGGCTAACATAGCCTGATGTGTTTCTTTTCTCCCATAGAGAATGTGTTGTGTTTGAGTCCATCTCATTCTTGTGAAAATAAAATAATAATAATTAAAAAAAAAAAAAAAACACTGAAATACCACTATGGCACTCCTACAATATCCTCACTTGGTGTACTCGTACATTCTGAATTGAAAACAGATTGTGCATTATTACTTATGATGAATTCTCTCATTTGATGCTCACTGGAGGTAACAATGAAATAGGAATAAACAGAGTGCTGTCACACTGTAGCTTAGCAATGACTGGTGTGTGTGTGTGTGTGTGTGTGTGTGTGTGTGTGTGTGTGTGTGTGTGTGTGTGTGTGTGTGTGTGTGTGTAGGAATGCAGGCATGACCATACTGTATCTGCATATTAGACTCACAGTAACAACAGAGATACATAGCAACAATGACAACAACAATAACGACCAACAATAACAACAAATATGCCCTCTAGGCTACATGCACAGTTTATAAAAACAAACAAAAAACAAGGAGCTTGTCTTGTTTGTGAGGAACGAAATGATAAAAGTCCTCCATGGGTTTCATACTGGGGAGACTGGGGTTGGTTGTAACTGGACCAGTCCGAAGCAATATAATCATGGCTCATTGTGTATAGGTCGCTGACTGACTTTTCCACCTGTACACAAGTATTTAGAGGAATACGGCATCATGTATCTTTATATAAGTCGTTTGCTTGTTTGTTTTTGTTTCTTGTATTGTTAAAAATAGTATGTTAGAACATTTTTCTCCTAAAGAAACTGTTTATCTTGAACCCAATTTTTGTGATTATCCACCACTGGAACTCCAACATAAAATCTGAGGGAAGTGAGGAATGCAAAATTTATAAGGACATGATAATATGAGCTCTTTTTTTTCTTACATTCAGTTAAGATATTCTAAAAACAAGACACTAATTAACCAATTAACTCTCTTTTACTGCTGTTTTTTCCCAGTATTTCAGCTTTTGGAACCAAATTGCTGAACATTATGGATAGCAGAGCCCACATTTCACCATATTTCAATCAAGCCCTGCCCTTCCAGTGATCATTAAAGTTTTCTGTGTACTTTTACCTTGGGAGGAAAAAAAGATATCCAATTTCTTAACTCTGGAAATCTAAACATTACATCCAGCTGCTAACAAGCGCTAATTTAAATGCACTGGGTACAGCTGAGTCTTCAGAGCTGTAAATGTAGTCTCTAACTTTATTGGTTTTACTGTTTTTGTTTGTCTCTTCAGCTTTCAAACAAAGAGAATACATCTTTATTCAATAACCAATTTGCTAAAGTGGTTAATTCATACCATTAAGTGGCTAGACATTCAGGTTTGAAAGAAACCTGACACTGTGAGTCAGATTGTGAGACTGTGGTCCAAGCAAATTTAACTTTTCCAAGGTCTCACATAAAATTCCTCACATTATAAACACAGCGCTTTATCATCATATTCAAAGTACTTCACTTTGCTTAAGTTAACGTGGTTTTCAGATCACCGTCATCTGAGAACAGTTTCACATTGAACACATTGTTAAACAGCTGAAATGTGATAGATGAGCATTTGGGAGATTGATATTATTGTCTACCAGAAGCAACAGTGAAGACTGAAAAGCAGCACACTGACACCAAGTCCAGCCACAGTAAATATGTCTTGAGTTCATGCAAATGACTTCATGTTACTGTTTTTGGTATTCAAAAATAATAACGTATCCCCCTTGGAATTGGAGCCAACAAAAGGTTCAGTAAATCTGTTCTCTTTCTTCCATTAGATGCTGCTGAATCTCACCCATTAATCTCTCAAATTCTGTCTCGCACTCGTCTCCTTTCGACCATAGTTTACTGTAAGTGTCAGGCTTCTGTTTGTTTAGGGTTCTGTTCTAAAACGTGTTTTATTTTAATGTCAAATAAACACTCTGAAACTATTTTTCAGGACCTAACAGACAGGTGTTTGGTCATAAAATCTCTCATGGGATTTATCTTTAATAGTTGCCTTGCAGTTTAGCCTCATCTGGCACACTGAAAGCACTTTTTATGAGGACTATAGCTTCAGTACTAAATCATAAAACAAGATTTTTATTTTGGCAGAAAGCACAAGACAATTTATGAGAAGTCAAGTGTGTGTCTGATAGTTTTGGTTTTGAACATGAGGGATGTATAACTTAACGAAAGACAGATGTGGTTCTAAAAAGTCTTTGATTTCAACTATTGTGTTTTTTAAATTCATTTTATGGATCTTGCTGTGATTCTGAGCTTTATTTACAACTACCCCAAGTTGCAGGATGACTCTCTTTATTTAGTAACATGCAGATGGAAGGGTTTCCCGAAAGAGTTCAGGAGACTGAAGGTGAAAAGGCCAAAAAAGACACTGATAGGGATATAGTCTTCTAAAAAAGGTGTTACTACACTTGCTGGTCTCCCCTGCAGGCTATCAACGCTGCAGTTTTCTAGGGCGGCCATTTTGCCTTCCCAATTCGTTGCTTTGTAACAGCTGGTTTAGCCAGCTAAGGTTGGAGATTTGGGGTATCTTGGTGCACTTTTATTAGCTACAACCTCATCTGATAGTCCTTTTAAAAAAACACCCCAATCTTCTTTTCCATAGTCCCTTATTCATTCATACTCCTCCTGTCACGGGTCATCAGCTTCTTCATCTTCATCCTTCTGTTCTGGAACCAGATTTTGACCTGCCTCTCTGTCAGATTTAAGAGTCCTGCCACCTCCAGGCGACGGTCCCTGGTCAGGTACATGTTGTACAGAAACTCCTTCTCCAGCTCCAGCGTCTGGTGTTTGGTGTACGGACACCTTTTTTTCCGGGTCGACTTGGCGTGAATCCAGCTGGCTGATGGATTTTCTGCAGAGGAAAAAAACAGGGGGGCATGGACTTTAATACTTAAACCTTGCAACAGTGTATTTATGTTATGCTGGAAGTTGAGTGTGTGTGTGTGTGTGTGTGTGTGTGTGTGTGTGTGTGTGTGTGTGTGTGTGTGTGTGTGTGTGTGTGTGTTTGTATGTATGTCTATGTGAGTGAGAGGGGGTTAGAGTGTATGTGTTTACAAGTGTGTGTATGTGTAACAAGTTCTATGAGTCTGAAACTGATGGCTTATTAGAAAAAAACAATACCACACTCTGAACTAGAAGATATTTGAATTACTATCACTGTTAACAGATACTATCTATCCTTAGAATAATGCCAATATAACAACGGAATTTAATTAATTCTGAATTTGTGCCTTCAATAAATCATCCTTCATTTACTTTTGATATAACATACTGGGACATTGTGCAAAGTACATTTTGTGGTTTCTGATACTGCAATAGGCAATTTTATGTGTGATTTATTTGTTTATTTATTTATTTATTGGGGGGGGGGGGGTGACAGCAAACAGCAATAAACTAGACTAAAATGCAATGAAAGTTACGTCACACAACATCCAGCGGGAAATCAAGTATTTGCCAGTTTTGACTGTCATCAATTGGTGATTTTCCATCTATTATATAATTGGATTTGGTTACCAAAAAATCTCCTGAAAAGCTTTGTTTGACAATATAAGAACCATTTGTTCAGTTAGTAGCTATTTGAAAAGACTTAAAAACTTATTTCTAACACGCATAAGCTCATCAAACCAATAAACCCCCTTGAACATACAATTTTATAATTGGTCCAGTGATATCGTTTACCTCACATCATACCTTTTTTTTTAGACTTTTAATTAATAACTATGCGCGTGTTCTCAACTGCATTTGGCTTGTTTTTGCTAGCTATTTACAATATAGACACACAATAAACACTTAAATTTAATTGGGAAAAAATAATTTTATTAAATTATCTGTTTAAAACGTAGTCCTGCTAGCAACATTAGTTATTTTGTCGTAATTAAATTAGCACGCAAACGCAAAATCCTGCACCATTCCAACCATACAAATGCAACGTCAGCACACCTATGTTTTCCACACACGTGACAAATAGTCAGATAAAAGAAATAGCAGCTTAATTATTTTAATGGACTATAAAGTTTTATATTTAGCCGTTTACTAGACATTTATAGGGCTATAAAAGTCACACACACTTACTTACCTCTACTTAGGCCGCGTTCTCCCTCTCTGTCCACACTTTCTCACACACGCACACACAATACACACCTGTAAATGCACATGCTAATAAACATTCCTGAGTTTGGTATATCTATTTCTTACCAGGGTCAGCAAGTGGTTGTTTTTTCTCCTCGTCTTCTTTTTTGGGCTCCGGCTTTCTCCCGAGCTCCTCCACGGTCCCAAGCCGCTCTAGGACTACCTCAGCCGGGCTGCCGAAGCTAGAATCCTCAGGACTGTCGTCGTGAGGCGGCGGTGAACTCTCGGGTTTTACCGCCTCGTATCTCGGGCTTGGATTAGAGAGGTCACCCTGAGCTGGGAGGCACCCGGGAAAACTAGCTGGAGCGTGTGACAGAGAGGTCTCCGGTGCGGGAGTCCCTCCCTCCCAGCAGCGGATGAATCTGCTCTCGGTGGCCGCCGATGGTGCATGTTGTTCAGCATGGGTCTGCGATTGCGGACCGTAGTAAGGGTGGTGGTGGTGGCTCAGGAGGTGATGTGGATGGAAAAGGCCGGGGATAGAGGCGCCGGGGGTGGACTGCAGCTGTGGGGAAGAGGACGAAGAGGATGTAGAGGTGTTTGTCCAGGGTGAAAAGCCATTTAAGCTGGCTTGTTTGTTGGAAAAATGTGAAAAATCCGGAATGTGTGAGGCGGGGGTCCCCTCCTCCTCCTCCGCTCCCCGGACTGGCTTCGTGCAGCCGGCCGTCGAACCCTGCAAGCCTCCCGGGATGAAATGTGCACCATAGGGCTCTTCGGTCTGAAGACCCATCATGGAATAATAATTCGTTAGCGACATGTTTATTTTATTATTTCAATAAAAAGACACTTAAGTGCGACTGTAAAACGTTAGATGGGCTAGTATAGTGGCTTACATCCTCCCCTAAAATGGTAGTAATTTTTTTTCCTGCCCTTACCTTCTTCTCGGCTGCCCATTGGATAATCTTTGGATCACATGGTTGGACTGTATTTACCCAGTAAAGGAGATAAATCTAAAGATTCTTTTGTGCTCAGATATGTGACAGTAGGTCTGCTAGCCGGCTGCCAGCTGGCCCTGGATGTAGCATTTAAAAACTCTGTATTGGAAACACCGTTTTACAAGCTGAATAAAATGTAGCAGGGAGCCGTTTACAAGCTTGTTTGAAGTGTGCGCGCGCGTTAAGTGTATCGGGGTTGACGTTAGCGGAGGAGAGTTGGGCTTTGGCTGCTTTCTGTCTGGACAAGCGATTCCATTGATCTTGGATCGTGAGCTTAAATAAATCTTAAATTAAATTGTAAGTTCACAGAACTTGACTTAAAATACCCCCCAGAACACAAGGATGATTTATTTAAAGATGGACCTGGATTGGTCAGATCGACTTTGTTTTGTTTTTTAGGCTAATACTAATAATAATTTGACACGCAGTCCTTGTAATAAGGTTTTAAATTTACCTATAGCTCAGTTTGCTCTGTCTTTTTCTCTTTTTATTTTCACACACACTCATGAACTGTGCTTTTAAAACATGTGGCCGACATCACGCCCACATCTTCTGATTTTTTTCCACACACAAACCGTCCCTTTAAGTTAAAAAATTATCAAAAATGTAACACAGGTCTGGATAATTCTAAGGTTATTTAAACCAGTTTGCCACTAATATTCAACTCTCCAGTCAACGTCGCTTGCTCTTTCATTTTTTGTTGGTGAAAGTGAAATCCTGTTGGCTGGGAAGGGCGATGACGAGTAAGGTGGGCGGGAATAAAGTCACAAACAAACCGTGCTTTTTGTGATATTTTCCAGCCACCGATTGTAACAGTGCTCCATTGGTGTCGTTTATGCATCGTTTGCGCCATCTGCTGGTTGGATGGGCTTAACTTTTTACAGGCAATATTCTCAAACACGCTATTTGCCTTACTAATTCAGACTGTTTTAAAGAAATGCAGGCCATTGAGTATTATGTTGAAATATACTTGATCTATATCACCTACAGTTCCAGAACAAATATAAAAAGTACATTACAACAACATCAAAGTAAAGCTTATTTAATGTTCATCTCTATTTGGTGGATGAATTTAATAGTTCAGACATCTGTTCTGGTATACACAATTTCATCTTTGATCAGCAGCCTCTGACAATGTTCAACAAGGCCTATGAACATAAAAGTTTAATACCCTGAAGAGCTCTGCTGTGTGTCAGCAAGCAGACCACTTTACTGCATCACTTTTATTTAGCGCATTATTAAGTTGTATAAACTCTGTCAACACTCGTGAATTAAAAATGGAGCAACGCATAAATCAGAGCATCATTAACTTTATTTGAAGGCTCAAGGAGTTGGACCACGATAGTTGATGCAGTGACTTACTCCAGGTGGCAGTGTCAACATATCTGTTGTAGTGATGGACATTAGGGGACATGGAGCATAGTAAAAAGCTGATAGTACTAACATTTGTAAATATTTTTGAAGATAAATTGATAAGCTTTCTTTGTTTAATTTTGGCCATTAACTCTGACCATTTTTATTTTTACTTATTTTTCATTGCAATCTCTGTTTTTACTTTTGCTGACAACATTGTATTGAATCCCCTCGTTTTGGATATAATAATCTTGTATTAAAGATCTCCATTATACCCCCAAACATCTGAGTAGATGAAAGTTGATGTTATTGGACATGTGTCATCAAAATGCTTAAAAAATCAACTTGGCCTTTTTCAGGACCAGAAATAAAACTGTTTCACTATTTTATCATGTACTAACTGTTTAGCCTCCATTCCTCAGAATCCACTCATTAATTGTACTATTTTAATTATTATTTTATAATATGCACTTGCTACCATACATTTTTTGATAAGTTTTTGTTATATGTGCTCAACACATTCTGTGAGTAAAAAATGGGCTGAAATTATATTTTCCCTTGTTATTGCTGTCTTTATAACAACTACAACAACAAAACAAACTCAGTTAGACTTCTTCTACAACCTCTTTTTCACCAAATGAATTTATATTTGTGTGAACTATATTTGCCACGCTTCTGAGAGACTCAGGAGGCTCGTGGTCCACTTTACTGTAGGCCATTAGGTTAAGTGCTTCAGCTCCAAGCAGACATACTCTCTCCTTTCATGCCTTTATCTTTATTTTACGTCACACACAAAGACACAAATGCATGGCCCCCTAAACACACACACACACACACACACACACACACACACACACACACACATACAAGGTGAGTGTGTGAGACAAAGGAAGAGAGAAAGCAGACAGTCTGAATTGCCCCAATAAAAGTCATTCTAGAATGAGGAAATGGTGGTTGTGACAGTGGGGCTGTGTTGTGTTGTGGTTGTTGTTTCGCGGTTCAAGGTCCGCCTCCAGCCTTGGACTCACTGTGTGTTTCTGTTGTCTGGTCCTGAGTTGTTCAAAGTCTGGGTCGGAACAGATGAAATGAGCTGCTTGCTGCTTTTGTGTATCTTCTTTAACAGGCTGAGGCTTGAATTCTTATTGAAGTCACACTTACCTTCTATTGAGGTTGTAACAACAGTTAGGGTAACATTCTTGTACAATATGATCCCTTATCCAGCATGTCTTTTAATTATAAATTTGTTTTCATTATATCACATTAATCATTCAGCTATTGTGTCCATAATGCAGAAGAACAGAGAAAGAATCAGTGTTTCTAGAAGCTCCCTGTTAGCAATCAAAATATAAGTTTAACTTTTTTTTGTATATGAAAAAAAAAAAACGAACCCCGAATAATGACATTTAAGATGTTTTAAGAAAAAGTATTTTGATGGAATCATCTCCAGACTGACGGATGCCAAATCAGTTTGTTTACTAGTCGGTTGATGGTCACACCATTCCTCAGAAAAAAAAATTAGGAGGTGTTTACATTAGCATTTATGAAATTATTGTGTTTTAGAAAAAAAAATGTCTGCAATTGAAAACCTCAGTTTCGGTTGGTTTGGACCCATTTTGACTGAATAAATTCAACACGACTGAAACTGGATCAAGTCATAGGTATTGGTCTGAAATGGATCAGTGTTTCTAGTTAGGGATTTTGAGTCAAGATTAGAGCCAACACTGGGATATTGATAGTTTTGGTTTTCATTTCATGTGAAATTATTGTATAGGGTTATTCCATTCAACAACAAGTCCAACAAACCCTTAACTCCCAATGGCACCTAAGTGATTTAAATCAAACTATTTGAAATTAAGCCACTCTTCCTTTTATCTGTTGTAGCAAATATTTTAATAGATAAATTTCAAGAACACACTTTTTGAAAGTCCATTTTCCAAACTGAATTCAAAAACAAACTGATTGCAAAAATCAAAGAAAGGCAAAAAGGAAATTCCCAAAATTGATAACATAGATCATTTTGAGTCACATACATCTGTAAACACAGAACAACATTATATCATCCAGTTAAAGACAAGAATTGAAAACATGTTGTGGATTGTCTTTGCTCATTTCAAAGGGTTAAATCTTAATGCTAATAAGGTGGCTTCATTTGACTATGTGAGGTTTGGAGTACATGGACACAAGTTTTACCTTTTACTATCAGTAGTGCCTGTTGACACCAGTTATTCTTGATGTTTCTATACTATATTGTAATGCACAAAAAGACCTGAGGCAGCTGGGAATTGATTTCTTCAGTTTCTACATGTTTCTGAGAGAAGCTGTGTCAAGAAGACGCCAAAGGAAATTTTTAAATATACAATGACAAATTAATAAAATCCAGCATTTGAAAAAAGAACATAATTTTGAAAGTGTTTTTGTTTATTTGATGGTATGTACATAACAAAAAAACATCAGGCTTAGATCTGAGCCTTGTGGTTCACTATTGAATTGCCAGGTTTATGTATTATTTGTCTGCTCTACATTTGCAGAGGTGTCACAGTTAGTTGACAACACTGAGAGACTTTCCTTTACTTCACTCTCTTCAACCAACCCATCAGAATAGGTTGTATCCTGTGTAGTACTGCAGCCTCTCAGTTTTCAGTTTCTTCTCTTTCATTCTTCTGTTCTGGAACCAGATTTTCACCTGTCTGGACCAGCATCAAAACAGAAACATATTAACGTAATGGACTGGAAACATTTAATATAAGATACGTAATATAATGGCATAATAGAAGCTCTCTCTCTCTCTCTCTCTGTGTGTGTGTGTGTGTGTGTGTGTGTGTGTGTGTGTGTGTGTGTGTGTGTGTGTGTGTGTGTGTGTGTGTGTGTTACATAATTATGACTCAAAATTGCCCCCATAGGCCAAGATGATCTCTTTGGACAAATCATTGTCTTCTGTACAAAAAAAAAATCCGGCCTGCCTGACAACAAGAAGAGATTATTGACCCGTATTTACTCACATTTACTTATTTACAAAGCATTATTCTACCAGGCCACTAGTCATGGCTCACTCTAGGTCCTGATTCACAGAGAGAGAGGAAAATCTGCTTTTGCTTTCAGTCATATAGGTTGAATTTGTTAGAGAAATCTTTAAGCTGACTTCACTAATACCACTGAGATATTTCCAATTTGGGGTTTCATTTTTTTTTTCAGCTGTAATACTGAATTTGATGTAATCCCACACTAATTGTTGAGGTTCTGCTGTTATGTAGGCTATTGTATCCTCAATTTTTGCCCAAGCAGTCTAATTTATGAATTGCATTTTTTATTCAGGTTTTTTACTGTTTGTTTCTAATTATTTAGCCTGATTTTATTCATGTTCTCTATTTTTATTTGTACCTCTGCCTTTGCAAATGGCTCCCTGAGTGTTTTCAGAGTAATGAAAAAAAAAAAAAACACTGAATGAATGAATTTTGAAAAGACTCCCCTGAAGAAACACCTCACGTGATCATCTTCTAAAAACAGATTTATTACCAAATATTTCTGTTTGTGTGAAATTGCAACATGCACGCACCTTTCTGTGAGGCGCAGAAGGCGAGCCAGCTGCACACGCCTATCCTTGTTGATGTAGAAGCTGAAAAGAAAGGCCTTCTCCAGCTCCCTGATCTGCTGTTTGGAGTAAGGACAACGCTTTGTCCTCTTCACACGGGGTTCTGCTGGGGTAGGGAAAAAACAGGTTGGTGACTGATCACTGTTTGTACACAGACAGATTATAACTTTTTTTTATTATTTCAGGTGATTTTAGGTGAAAGTCAAGGTCAAAACAGTGAGTTGGCGAATCATCATGACCGCCCTGTAATATGCGCCCATAAGGACGCCAAAATGGATGTTTTGGAGTAAGGGAGGGGAGGGGTTGTATTTTTTTAAGCACTTAGCAGGTGCAACATCAGCTTGAACTAAATTTGAAAGAAAAAAGGGAACTCTGTGTAGTTGAAAATGCAATTCAACGCCCTCCTGTGCGCTCCGAATCTACAGGCCCAGTAAGTCATTTAGGAAAATAATACTACGTAAATATGAGACACTTTTCCCACCAATATTCATATAAATATTGGGATGTAGAGTAGGCTTATGTGAGAAACAAACATCAAAGTAGGCTTCCATTCAGGCTTAGGCTAATATCAGCCTGTATAAATGACGACAAATTAGCCTATGTGGCATTTCTCGTGGGCTAAGATTTGAGTCTATTTTGGATGACAACACATACCAAAAAATCGAGGATTGGTTCCCGTAATTTACTGCTAGAATGGCTGCACAAAGTAGGCCTCACCGAAATACATCCTACCCCCCCCCCCCCCCCCCCCCACACACACACACACACACCATTATTTCATAAAAAAAAGTAAGATAAAAGTTAACTATATCGTCTTTCACCCACTTTGTACATGGCTGTTCCCTCCTACACTCCCGCTGGATAACGGCGCTTCCTCCTCGTCCTCCTTCTCCGGCTGCTGTGACTCTGACCCCGCCTTCACCTTGCTGCTCTCTCCGCTGTCACTGCTTGTCCAGCCAGCTCTTCTCGTCCCCTTCTTCCGTTGAACAATCTCAGCTTCGTGATCCACTCCCTCTTCAGCGTACTCAAAAAACTGGTCGAAAACAGGGGATAGGATGTTGTTTCGTGCTGCCCGGAAGAGGAGCTGTGAGTCGGGGTTGAAGGTGGTGTATCTCCGGGGGAGAGTCAGCGGGCCCAGCGGAAAAGTTTGTGCAGGGAAATGGGGAGCAGAGGCACCGTACAGACAGCATTCCTTACCGGGGTTGAAAACAGATTTGGGTGGGGACGGTAAACCGTCAGAACTTTCTCCCGGTAAAGTGAAGCAGGATGTCTGCGTGGAGGTAATGGGACTTTTCGTCTGGTGGAGGGTCCAGTTCCATGAAGGAGGACAGCACTGCCGTGGCTCGTGGCAGTAGCCCGGGTAATCCTTTCCACTTTCCGTTGAAAATGTTGAGGATATGGAGCCGTAGTCAGATTTTGAAGGATAACTGCAGCTTGGTAAATACATGAATACAAGTAATTATAATAATAATATTGAAAAATTAACTTAAATTAAAAGCGATGGTCAGGTAAA
This sequence comes from Labroides dimidiatus, assembly GCA_030710495.1. Classification (NCBI taxonomy): domain Eukaryota; kingdom Metazoa; phylum Chordata; class Actinopteri; order Labriformes; family Labridae; genus Labroides; species Labroides dimidiatus. Next base: position 19,252,800 of record CM061149.1, read on the forward strand.
TGACCTACAATAATGACAAACAGGGCCTGATATAATCCGCTCTCTCAGATTTCTGTATAACAAGCAACTTCCAATCTAGCCAAGAACGATCAAAACTCGCTTTAAACCTGGCATAGCATCCCGAATTTGATCCCTGAAGTTATCACAATAAGAAAACCTGACTTAGATATGTTAGTCTTAAAGGGAGAGGCTTATCTTCAAATATCTTCATCCTCCTTAGACCACAATGAAAGCAGGACAGAGAGAAAACATATCTTTGACCTAAACTGAGTCTGCTGAGTATAATTAACTTAACATACAGTCATACAGTACAGACTGGGCTGCACGTTTTTGCAGCAAGGCCAGCCCCATACACACACACACACACACACACACACACACACACACACACACACACACACACACACAATTACACATGCACACATGAATCCTTTTATGGCCTTTGTGTAAAACATAAAAAACAGAAATACATTGTTAGGATGTGTTGCTGATATTTAAGGTGTGTATGCACTCTTATGTTCTCTGTCTGTAATAAAAAAAAAAGATTAAAAAAAAAATCCTTTGTATGCATGTCAATCTTTTGAACATGTGGGCAGGTCATGCTCATAAAGCAACAACAGATGTTCACTGAAGTTCTCTATAATTATATTGGTAAGGGAAGAAGCAGAAAAACAAGATTTTGCACAACTTCAAAGCCCAGTGTTGATATTTACAAGGTCAGGTGGTCATGGATACACATATTAAACAGAAGATCGAGATTTCTTTTTTTTTTTTTATCTTTTGAGAACACCATTTTCTTTGGGGGCAGACTGCAGTCTAAAAAGATGGGAAGTAAAAAAAGATGGGAAGTAAAATGCTGCTTGAAAATGTGTTCTTCTCAAAAAAAGAGACCAGACAATGGGCCATTTGTGATGCTCACTTTGATCAGCATGTGCTGTAATCAAAAGCTTTAATGCACTGTCATACAAATATAATGATTCAGTGGGGTTAATGAGGTTTCTTAACACATGCACACACATTTATATGAAGCCATGCACGCTGTCACAGCTCACATATTTAACGAAGCAGGCACTATATGAGACTGCAGCCAGACATTTAATTTGTTCATCTTAAAACAAAGCCCTGAAAATAAACAACCATGATCAAAATTGAGTTTTTCAGTAGCCTGTAGACAGAATCATCTCAAGTTTATTACTTTATAAGAGAGAAAAGAAGCCATGAAAACAAACAAAAATGACCCCAGACAGCATCCATTTCTTGGCCTAGTTTCTTTGGGTGCAACACACCTTTGGGCCAAGAAACATGATAATGAAATTCACCTTGTTTTTGCATCCACATGAGACAAATGGTTAAACCTTTTGCGCAGCGACATGTTGACCCTCTGCTGTCTGAAAAGCACATGTCAATAATGAAATGGCGGCTACATTTCATTAAGCTGCTTCAGTCTCAGAGTCATGCTTTTGTTTTCACTGAGTGATGGTTGTAGTTGGTCAAAGTGTGCTGTGAAAAAAGCAATATTTCTAGAATTCTAAAGAATGCATTTTCTCAATGTTTCCTTGATCCACAGAAAATACCCGGGCCAACGGTTAAAGGTAATTTCTAATTCACAAGGTTTTCTCCAACTCGTGTCAGGCAAGCTTGTATCATCCATTAATTGTCATTTTCATGGTGGTTTGATAAATAATCATAATCTTTGTATTGACAGGTCTGTGGTTTTTAATTCTGCTAAAGTGGCTTGCAGGTAATTTGGTTTCCCTGTCTTAGGGCTCAGCCGCAGGTACACTGCTGCACCTGAAGCAGCCATTTTTATACTAATGTCTGTTCGAGTTCTGGAAGAGTTTGCAGACGATTCTCATTGATACCTTCCTTGTATATTTACAGATTTCATTGTAGTTTTGAGCATTTGTTTTCTAGAGAAAAAGCAGGCTTAGTTGGGCCTTCTGTAAAAAAAATCCTTGTAATATATGAATCTGAGTATAGAAACAAACCAGATGCAGGCCTAAAATGTGCATTATAGCCATATTTTATTCATCACTTGTCACAAATAGATGGTAGTCTTTATGGATGAGCTTGCTAGTAACCTTGTAGGTTACAGCAATCTATAAACCTCAGGGCTGTGTGGTGGTTTCCCTTTCACTGCACAATAAATATGTATGTCTGATTAAAAGATGCTGGCACTTTAATGTTCAGCTCTAGCTCCTGAAAGAAACATAAGAAGTTCATCCTGTGCAGAGGCAAAAACTTAAGGATTGTTTTACGTGTGCTGAATTCAAGCACAACTTCGCACTTATGTAAAACCATGGTGATCTGCTGTTTATAAGAACAGGTTGTTCACACAGGTGCTAAATGAAAAAACCCGGAATTGATAGAAGATTAAATGTTGGAGACAGATTTAAAAACGTAATGTATGAACTAACCAGTGAATCCGACGTGCGCTCTAGTTTGCGTGCATCTGACGACAGCACGTCAGACTGGCGGTGAATGTCAGAATACGACTGTATGAAGGTCATGGTGTAAAGTAAAGCCACGTGGGCTTTTTCTAACATTATTTCCACTGAAAAAGAAAACTCTCATTTGGATTTCGAATTTAATGCCCCTGTGCTATTAAATCAGTCCATGTATTAAATCCATTCTGGTGTGGAATGTCGACACTAAAACATCAAAGAGTGCAGTTCATTTATCCAAACCTTACCAAAACTGTCCATAAAAAATGAACAGCTATAAAAAATAATTTAAATTTGAACCTCATGCCTGAAGCAACCTTGATTTTTAATCAAACCCTGCACGCTTAAAATGCGGCAAGGTTGGTCTTTATTCGCTTAAAGTCCTAAAATTCTTCAATATTGTCTACTGAATCAGAAACATTTTATCACAGTAATTGTGGAACTCGAACCTGCATTTCACCCAACACTCGATAGGAGATGATATACAGTTACTCCGAATGATAACGTTTTCTAAAAAAAAAAAAAAATTAGGCATATCGGGCGAAGATTTCTTAAACCCTGCTTCATAAAAAGTGTCTTAAAAAGCACAACAAGATCCAGAAAGTTTCATACATTTGAATAAAAACGAATAAGGGTGCTGTATGCATTTTTTTTATTTTAACTTAACATATAAAGGCTACTGTTGTGTAAAATGCAACAAAACAAAAATCCTCTAGCCAAATGAAATGATGCAGCAAGCCGCGAAAATCAATGAGTGTTTGTGTACAGACAAAGAAGAGTTTTGTTTAAGAAAAAGAAAGACAGTCCTTTTTCCCAACAATCAATGGGAATAACTGTAACTAACTGGCAAAATAAGGCCCTTTCATGAGCTTACCTGTTTAATATGGTTTAAAGGCAGCGAATCCAGACTTCACGGCCTGTGTGTCCTCACGGACCTCGGTCCTAACATGGTATGAACTTCTATCAGACAAACCGATTGCCAAGTCCAATAAACAGTCTAACCCCCCCATACTTAAGTGTCTTTGAACCATATGCTGTCTTCTCGAAGTGTTCAGCCAACAAAACACACGGCAAATGGTGACGAGCAGCCGGCCTTTCATCCGTACTGGGAAAAAACAGCTCTGTGCACTCTTGCCCGAAAACGAGGACACTATCTCGATCCATCATAACTTGCTGAGAATACCTCCGCTGTATGTTAATGCAGTTTAGAGGACTGTTTTCAAACGTAAAATAACGTAACGAAACACAACCAGGCTCAGGCAATAGTTTTAACTATTCCCCTCCAGATTCTCTCTCTTATAATGTAATGTAGGTTAACATCTTTCAAAATACTGCCCAAATCCAACTGAATTAATCGTGTAGGTCTACATGTTCCCCAGCAGTAGCTTTACATTCAGTCAGATCCTTGTGTAAAATGCTCCATTAACAAAAAATATTTCATCACTAGCATAAACAGAAACAACATCTCTAAATTAATGTAGATGTTTCCAAAAAAAAAATCTGTTAGGATTTAGAAGACACCCCCTACCCTCTCAGCATTATCTTCAGATAAACAAATGGATGAATGAATAAATGTGTTTTTAGAGTTATATTAGATTTGATCAAATTCTTCTATATGATGTGTTTATACTGTCCAGCGTTCTGTGACTTTGCACTGTCCATTTGTCCCATCCATACACAAACACACTTGTGTATTGTGTGTGTCCTGGTGTGTATACTTTGTGTGATGTTGGATATTGTAAAAATCAAAGTGGGCCCCGTTGTTCATTTTAATTCAGTGTTTAATTTATTAAAGGTTAATGAAACGGAAATAACTTCAGCATCAGGATAACTCGTCAGCCATAATATACACCACAGGTATTGTGTGTGTGTGTGTGTGTGTGTGTGTGTGTGTGTGTGTGTGTGTGTGTGTGTGTGTGTGTGTGTGTGTGTGTGTGTGTGTGTGTGTGTGTTTGGTAAAAAGAGGGAGGAAGGGGGAAGATGGAGAGGGTTTTATTAGGCCCATAACTCTTCAGTCTCCAGAGGAAGTTGTAAGCATTAAAGCTGAAGGCCAAATCTGGGCACACTGCAGCTAGTCTAAAACAGAGGAGAACTAGATGAAAGAAGATGAGAAGATTTCACAGATTTCAAATGTTTTCTACAGGGTGAATATATAAAAGTGTTGGTGTGTTTGTTTTGAGTGTACAATGTTTTAGTCTGTGCCTATATTTATTTTTTTCTGCTCTTTTCTGCGTGGATCAGCCAACCATTCAAAGGTTCACATAAGCAAATATATATTTGAGGGTTGTAGTCCTTACATTATGTGAATGGGGGAATGGGATTTTCAAAAGCTGACAGAGGCTATCACCAGCTGTTGTCAATTGCAGAGATGAAAATGTATTTGTTCTGAATAATCACAGCCCTAATCTGTCTTTGTTGTTCTGGCTGTATTTTTGGGTTGAACACTTCCGCATAGAAGTTAGTATATAAAATCAAAATAACAAGGTGAAGATTAACA